>JAVHLU010001962.1:0-22962 GCA_036785755.1 Colletotrichum ledebouriae
AGTAGCTATAGACCTCCTAGGAGCCCTTATTATTTACTAGATTATATAGATTTAAATATTTAACTTTAAAGTATAATATATCTATAGTACTTAGAATATAATAATAGATAGCTTATTATAAAAACCCTAAGGACTTTCTAATATTATTAATAAAGAAGCTAAAGGGGAGATTAACTCTTAGATTAATTTATAGATCTTCTTTATAGATATAGAAGCTAATTCCTTCTTTAATTAAGCTTAATATTATAATAATAAGTAATAAATAGAGGAGGTCCTAGTAGGAAATTAAGAGGTTATTAGTAATATAATAAATATCCTAGATATACTTCTTAATAATTATAAACCTATTTAGTATACTCTTAATAAATCGTATATTATTTAATAATATAGAGATACTCTCTAGGAATTTAACTAGTAAGGTATTATAACTTTAAGACTAGAGCGTTAGAGTATTATATTTATAACTACTTACTTTTTACTAGACTAATAAATTAAAAGCTAATATTATAATAAGTTATTAATAATCCTAAGTAGTAGAAGAAACTAATTATAAAGGCTTATAAAGAGAGTAGTTATTAAGATAAGTTAGCTATAGCTAGAAGACTATCTAATTACTATATCTAAGCTAGTATATATATAGAGATTAGCGAATCCTTAAAAAGTTACTCTAATTACTAAAAGAGAAGAGCTTAATATATAGATAATATAAGGACTTATAGCTCTTAAAAGGGACTACCTTTTACTAGGATATTATTAGATATATAGAGAGTAGGTAGGTAATACCTTATTAAGGTAAGGGATCTACTAATAGGATAGCCTAAAGCCTACTAGCTTAAGAGAGCGACTTTAGCTAAAATCGCTAAGTTTATTTAAAAAGAGATTATCTATTACTATAAACTATATAGTAAACTTATTATTAATAGAGGACTAGAGAATAAGAATATTATTATTAGATTTAATAAGAAATATAATATAAGGAGGAAAGTAATATCTACTTATAACCTAAGGGCTAATAATATAATTAAGACTAGTTATTAGCTAATTACTTATATATTATTAATATAGACCGGAGGATAGAGAGATATTAACTCTTAGCTATACTTTCCTACTACCTTATGTATAAACTAATTAAGCGTTTATACTTTAACTAGCTTTAGCCCTTTCTACTTACTATATAGGTTTAAGCTTATTACTCTTATTAAGACCCTAATACTAACTTAGAGGGTTCTTAATTAGGGTTTAGTAATAATAAAGGAAGAGGAGGTTTAAATATATCTATAAGCCTTCTTATAACTTAATAAAGATAGAAAATAAGCTAAAAAGATAATTAATAGTTAATATAAGAAGACTATAGAATATTATAATAGTTAATATAAGAGGACTATAAAGAAGGAGAAGCTAGAGGTAGGTAATTTAGTACTAGTATTTAATATTAAGGGCTTTATTAATAAGTTATTTATTAAAAAGCTTAATTACTAATAGTAAGGCCCTTTCTATATCTTTTTATAAGCTCTAAAAGCTCTATTATATTAATTAGTAATATTAATAAGTAATAAGGTTATTAGAAAGATATTTAGTAGAAATTAATTTTATAAATTTATTTAAGCTCCTAAAGGGTATTAGGAACTAAGTAATTTAGATATTTATAGATCTAATTTAGAGAGAAACCTAGTAAAAGTCTTCTTAGCGCTAGGGAATAAAAAGTATAATAATTATATACCTAAGGAAGAGGAAGAGGAACTTATAATACCTAGGGAAAGTAATTAGAAAGAAGATAAGGATTTATTATACTTAGTAATATAATTAAAATAATATTTAAAGGATTTAGAGAAAGTAATTAAAGCTTTAAAAGCTAAATAACTAGTTATTAAGATTCCTAAAATAATAAAAGAGAAAGAAAAGGAGTATATTAAGATAGAGGATCTAGGGGATATATAAGGTTTCTTTTATTATAACTTATTTTAATTAATAATTTATAGACCTATTTTAATTTTCCTTTCCTTTTATCTCTTAGTTTAAAAGTTTAAGATTCTAGGGATAATATTCCTAAGCTTTAGGGATAAAAGTAAGAGATAGTATTAGTAACTCCTTACTTATTTAAAGTATACCCCTTATTACTATTTAATATAATAATAGCTTAAATAAATTTAATATCTATTAGTAGTTATAGTAGGGTAATTAAGCCTAGGAAAATATAAGATCTTTAACCTCCTAGTAATAATATTAAAGCTACCCCTCTTTACTAAATAAATATAAGATTAATAACCTAAAGATAAGAGAGAAAAAGAGAAAGGGAGAGAGGGTATTAAAATTATAGTTATTAGCCCTTAGTAAGGATATTAGTAAACTTTTCTTACCCCCCCTTTTTTTTCTAAGAAAAGATTATTACTAATATTAGATTACCTTATATTAAAGAGAAAGAGAAGGATACTTATAAAAAGGATTATATTAATTTTTATACCTAGATATACTTTAACTTTAGCTTTATAAACCTATTTATATAATATCTTAATTTCTTATTAAAACCTAACTAGCTTCTTATTCTCTTTTCTTTTTTACCCCCCTTATATACTATATAAATATATTTAGAAACCCTATTTTCCTCTTTTAATTTATAATATAAAGCCCTAAGTAGTTTATAATTTCTATAAGGTTAAACTCTGAAAGTAGCTCTATTATAAAAAGGTAATAAGAGTATATAAACCTAGCTTTAGGATAATATTCCTAGGCCTATTAATAGTATTTATTATAAAGGAGTAAGAAGTTAAACTTAGCTATAGCTATAACTATAATATCTATTAGAATTTAAGACTATAGGATCTCCTTAATACTATTAAATTCTCTACTCCTCCTTACCTTATTATTATACTTAATTCTATACTTATAGCGCTTATAGATACTTAGATTATTATATAAGTAATTCTCTTAAGTTTTATAGAAAAAGGAGTTAATATAAGGAGTACTTAGTATAGAGATATACTCGAAGTATAGTTTATAAATATAAATACCTAATATAAAGTTCTTAATAGTATAAGCCTGCTCTTTATAGTAAATATAGGGTATTATATTATAACTACTTTAGGATTAAATAAATAAGCTATATATAGTTACTACGCGCTAAAAGACCTTTATTTCCTATAAGCTAGTAAGGAAAGTAATAGAGGTATAGATAAAGACTTAATAATAGAATTCTCTAGACCCCTTAGTTACCCTAAATATTTATTTAAAGTCCTATTTACTAAGATAAGCCTTTTAGAAAGCTAGCTTTATTACCTTAGTAATCTTATTAGAGAATATCTATAATATAAAGGCTACCTCTAAGTATTTATTACTAGGGATATTAAATTAAAGCTAAATAAGGCTTATAGCTACTTAAGAATTATAATTATTACCTAGAGGGTATAGAGATATTAAAAAGAAGGGAAGGAATACCTGAAGTTAGTTATTAGAGTATTAAATAAAAAGAAGTATATTATTTTTCTTTATTTTAAGTATAAGGATATTAAAATTAAGGACCTAAAGGGTTATTACTAATAGGAGATAATAAGGGTAAGGTTAATTAGTATTTTAAATACTTAGGATAAGGAAGTTATAGTTAGCTATAATAAAAAGATATAATTTATAGATATAAGAGAGAAAGTATAAAGGGGTTAAATAAAGATTAAAGTAGCTAGCTAAAAGTAGTTATTATAAGGGGAGAAGTTAATAATAGAGAATAGAGGAGAATATTTATTTAATTTATAACTAGGCTACTCGTTTTAATAGCTATTACTAATTATTATTTCCTTTATTCTTTCCCTATATATAACTACCCTAATTTATTATTTAATTTATTATAAGTTTTTTATCCTAAGTTTGTTTTACTTTATTAAGGCTAAGGAGAGTAAGGGAGGTAAGTTAATTATTCCTTCTATAAGCTACTAATAAATTACTATATTATTAAAGTAATTAATAGATATAAAAATATACTTCCTATTCTTTAAGCTCTCTAGTTTCTCTCTCCCTTTTTATTTATATTATTTACTTTTAAACTTAATTTATTTACTAACTATATAATATTAATTATTATACTATAGCTCCTCCTTTTCTTTAAATATTACTTTTATTTAGCTCTTTAGTTTATAAATTACTTATACTTTCCCCTTATTAACTTTTCTCTTAATATATTATAATAGGGAAAGTTATTTCTTATAATAATAAAGTATTAAATATATAAATCTAGGAGTTAAGATCTTTAAACCTTCTTATCCTTAAAATTAGACTTTTAATAAAGCTTATATCTAATAAACTAAGTATAAGTAAGTTTTAAGTATAAGAATAAAATAATAGAGATATCCTAGGCTTTAGACCTCTTAATAAGCTTAGTTACTAGCCTTAGCTAATTAAATATCATATATACCCTCTACTTAGGATAGATAATATCCCTAGTTAGATAGACCTTTTTAATATAGTATTAAAATATATCCTTATTAAATATTAGAATAAGACCTTAGAAGTAAAAGAGGAGATAATTTACCCCTTATACTTATAATAAGTTATAGCTAGTATATTTAATACTATTAGTATACTTAAAATAATAACTCTAATATATACTAAGGATATCTTAGTGGTTACTTACTATATTATAAAGCTTACTAAGCTTAGCTAACTACTCTATTATAAGATAATTAGAGATATAGAAAATAATTTTAAAAATAGAGATATATGGGATATTATAGTTATTTAAATTAAAGCTAAGTCCCCTAATATACTCCTTATTTATTTATAAGCGCCTAAGTCTACTAAGGTAGTTATTATAGGTCTACTAATTAACTTATAAGATAGGAGAAACTAGTTTTATAATAATTAGTAGTTAAGGAGAGGAGCTAAAGGATAATTATAAACTCTAATATTTATTACTAGGAGCTTTCTACTAAGATATAAAGCTAAAGAAGCTTTAATAAGATAACTATACCTAATAGAACTTTAATATATAAACCCTTTATTATAAGCCTCTAGTCTCTACTTTATTAATTAGCTTAAGTCCTTTATATATATTAGAAGCCTAATACCTCTAAAGTAGCCTATTAAAATAAGGTATTAAGCTTAGATTAATTATTTAGTAAAGGCTTTTATTAATAAAATACCTCCTAAAGGATACTAGACCTAACTAAGGGTAAATAGAATTCTATATAATTAATACTTTAAATTAAGAGATAAAGATATTAGAAAAAGAATAGCTTAAGAATATATTAAATATTAAATAGCTAAGTATACCTCTTAATTTATAGACCTAGAGGTTTCCTCTCTAGATAGGATAGATATTAACCTATTAATACCTATAAATACTAATTTATAAACTAGTCTAATAGTTCCTATTAATTTAGAAGAGTTAGATAGAGAGAAAAGATTATTAAAGGAGTTAAATATCTAGAATATAAAAAGAAGGAATAACTATAAGAAGTAAAAGAGGGATTATAACTTATAGTAACTAGCTAACTTTATAAAATATCTTAACTACCCTAGGTCTATAAAACTATTTATATCGCTCTATTTAGCCCCTATTACCCTAAGAGATATTATCTTTAACCTTACTAATACCTTAGCGGGATTTAATATTATAAAACCTAAAGGGAATCCTATATTAAATAAAAATAAGCTTATATTAGTAGTCCTATAGTATATATAATAGAACTAAGAATCTATAAATTACTTAATAACCTAGTATAGAAGAGGGTTATTTATTATAACTTTAGCTTAGGTAAAATATTTATTAGACCTTTATAATATATAAGGGAAGCTAATAAGATAAGAGGAGTTAGATAGTTTAGAGGTTATAGCCCTTTTTATATTTATAATTAAGGGCTACCCTCATAATATCTATACCTTAATCTATAAGCTAGCTTAATAACCTAAGAAAGAAATTAATAAGGCTTTTATAAAGCTTAAAAAAGTAGAGGCGAAGAATCTCTAGGATATTACTAAGGCTTTCTTTCTATTAAACTATAGTAATTATTACTAGGTTGCGATTTTTATAGACTAGTTAACTAGCTACTACTTTTATTATAACTCTATATAGAACTAGAATAGTAATTAGCGCTTTATTAAAGCTATATAGGACCTTAATATATAATATTATAAGATAGGAGCCCCTCTATAACTCTAAAAGCTCTTATTAATTAATACCTACGTAGTTAATTTAGTTTAATAAAGGAATAGATTTATATATAGCTTATAATATATTTAATAAGCTAGAGCTCTAATTTAAGAAGGATTACTATCTCTATGTTTTATTAGTATAACCTTAAGTAATAGTATATTATTCTCTAACTCTAAAATCCCCTTAATTACTTAATATATATCTATAATTACTATAGAGTTCTATAACTTAATTATTAATAGTAATATAGCTCTATAAGATACCCTATTAAGCTAAGGAAACTTTAAAAAAATACTTTTCTTCCCTTTATACCCTCCTACTCCTTTACCTATAGATAATAATATAGTAGAGTTTAGAAATAATAATAATATTATACTATCTCTTATAGTAGATATTCCTTAACTTATTTATAAATTATTAGTATTATCTAGGTCTACTTTGTTTAAAATACTAAATAATAAGCTTAAATACCTTCGATATTAGCTTTAGTTATAGGTCTTATAAACGCTAAGTTATAATATAACTATTAAGTAATACCTAAGAACTATACTTATAGATATATTATTATATCCTAAGAGGCCTAGTCTTTTAAATAAATATAACTATAGCTATATAGATTATATCTAGTAGAGACTTAACTAATAGGATTAAATTAAGTAGAATACGCCTAAGGGAGTATATTATTATAACTCCTTATACCTAGCGTAATAAGGCGGGTAGTTTTAGCTATACTAAGGATTAGAGTAGGATAAGGAGTATAATAAAGAGGAAGAGGTAATAAAGCTATTATTAAGATATAACTTATAATAGAAGATAGTTAAACCTAAGGGACCTTCTTAATAATAAGATCGCTTACTTAGAAGATATTATTAATAAATTAGATCTATAAATAGAGTATATTTACTATTTCTATAAAGTAGTTTTATTTATATTTTAAAACTCTCTTTTATAATATTATAAAAAGTCTCGAGGGGATAATTAGAATAGGATAAAATAGACTTAGCTATATAACTTTTAGAAAACTCCCTTAGTATATAGACCTATTATAAGAAGATTATAGAGTAGAGCGTAGAAGAGAGGAGTATAGTAAACTTAAGGGGAGTATATATATTATTATAATTAATACCTTAATAACCCTATACCTCGTTCTTTAGTATTTTCTTAGTAAATCCGCGCCCGATTTAGATAATCTCTTTTAATTAGATCTACGAATTATTCTATATATCCTTTAAGCTTACTCTTAATATTCTTACCTATTTATAGGTAGAGCTATATTATTTATTATCTTTCTAGTTCCTATTAGTTCTAGCCCTTTCTAGTAGTAAATAATCTCTTCTTAAATAAACTTAGCGATCTTAGCTAAAGTCGCTCTCTTAAGCTAGTAGGCTTTAGGCTATCTTATTAGTAGATCCCTTGCTTTAAAAAGGTAATATTTACCTACTCTCTATATATCTAATAATATCCTAGTAAAGGGTAGTCCCTTTAGAGAGCTATAGGTCCTTATATTATCTATATATTAAGCTCTCCTTTTTTAGTAATTAGAGTAACTCTTTAGGGATTTACTAATCTCTATATATATACTAGCCTAGATATAGTAATTAGATAGTCTTCTAGCTATAACTTACTTACTTTAATAACTACTCTCTTTATAAGCTTTTATAATTAGTTTTTTCTATTACTTAGGATTATTAATAACTCGTCGTAGTATTAGCTTTTAATTTATTAGTCTAGTAAAAAGTAAGTAGTTATAAATATAATAATCTAATACTCTAGTCTTAAAGTTATAATACCTTACTAGTTAAATTCCTAGAGGGTATCTTTATATTATTAAATAATAAGTAATTTATTAAGAATATACTAAATAGGTTTATAAATTATTAAGAAGTATATCTAGGATATTTATTATATTACTAATAACCTCTATATTTCCTATTAAGACCTCCTCTATATATTACTTATTACTATAATATTAAGCCTAATTAAAGAAGGAACTAGCTTCTATATTTATAAAGAAGATCTATAAATTAATCTAAGAGTTAATCTCCCCCTTAGCTTCCTTATTAATAGTATTAGAAGGTCCCCGGGGTTTTTATAATAAGCTATCTACTACTATATTTTAAATATTATAAATATATTATACTTTAAAGTTAAATATTTAAATCTATATAATCTAGTAAATAATAAGGGCTCTTAGGAGGTTTATAGCTACTCTATTAAGTTATATAACTAATATCTAGGCCTCTGGCCACTGCATAGTGATTTTACCTGCTCAAGTGCAATAGACCTTCTAACTCCGCGCCTCCTGATAATACATAGCCTTCGGTTACGTGATCCTTTCCTAACCATAGCTATACTTATACGTACCCGTTATACTAGATAGCCTCACGATCTTTAACTTTATATTAATAATAACGTGGTTTTTAATTATTCAATAGACTACGAAACTATTGACTTTTCCTCTCGCGTACTACCCGCGCTACTATTAAATACCGCCTCTATTACTGCTTTATCCGCTAGAAGTCGTTACTATCTTTATAGCTATGCTATTATTAGTAACGCTCTCTCTATATTAAAGCAGTTAGTATAAGCTATACTTACTAATATTTAAGCCCTAAGGGGCCTAGGCTACCTCTGCCTTAATAGTGCGGAGGACCTGCTTAAAGAAGGGCTACTCTATAGGGTATATAATAACCCGCTTAGCTTCTACTGCTAAGTCTACTTACTTAGCTATAATATAATAGCGAGTATCCCCTCTAGGGGTATTAATAAGAGCCCTCTTAAGGGTTATACTAATAATATACTCTCTATATATAATAGAGTAGTTAAAAAAGGAGCAGGTTTTATTAATTATATTAATACTAAACTCTCTAGCGAGCTCTCGCGCGTTATTAGTATTAAAGGGCATGCCTCGCATAGGCTTAGCGTTTTTATATACGGGGTCTAGTGCTAATATAGTTAAGGGATAAGGATAAGGAAGAGGGAGAGGTATAAGGCCCTGCTTATAGAGCTTCTTATGCTTCTAGCTATAAGAACCTCTTAGGAAAGACCTCTATTAAGGAGTTACCTCTTATATAGTAGCGTTCGCAGTACCTTGCTAGAAGGTCGACCTTTTGGGTTAAGGAGTTATCTCATATAGTAGCTTTTCCAGGCTATGAGAGCCTTAGTAGCCCGTTCGGCTCCGATATAATTAGCCCTAGTACGGCGCGCGTCCGACTCTATATAGTGATATTTAGAGGGTTTGCTTGCGAGTAGTAGGAACGTATAGGGTTCCTATATTGTTTTCCTTAACTAGTAGAGGGTATAGGTTAAAATGCTTATATAGTGTTTCCCGAATTATGCCTGCGAACTAGGTGAATTTGTTATAGTCTTTTTGCGAAGGGGCTGCGGCGTAATTCCGAGCTTAATAACTAATATCTAAGTATTTATCTCTAGGATAAAGTATTATCTATATAAATAGTTATATACCCTCTTTAAAGCTTTTAGAATATTATATAATTCCTTCTTCTTAATATTATATAATAGTTCTAGTCCTAACTAAGTACTACTCTTAAAGCGAGAGATTATATACTAGTTATTAATAGATTATTCTAGGACTCTACCCTATTCTATATTACTAGTATTAACTATAAGGTAGATATCTCCTCCTTTAGGCCTATAATCTATAGCAATTAGAATTAGAGCCCTTATAAGTATTACTTTTAAGATATCTATAGCTATCTATTACTTCTCCTCCTAGCTAAATAAGGTATCCTTCTTAAGTAAGTTAATAAGTAGCTTTATAATAATAGAATAGTCCTTTACCTAGGATCTATAGAACGTTATAATCCTAAGGAAAGCCCTTAACTCTATTAAATTAGTATAAGTAGCCTATTCGTAGATCTTAACTATTTTTATTTCCTCTAGATAATACCTATTAGTATTATAAATATAGCTAATAATTATTACTACTTCCTAGGCTTATTATAACTTAACTACTACTATTATATACTCTACTAGCTCTAAATTAACTAGGACCTTATTAATATTCTATAAGTATTCCAAAATAAATCTATAAATCCCTAGATAAGACTCGATCTCTTCTTTATTATATCGCGAAGTTAGTCTTTTAATAGTAATATTATTAAGGAAGGCTTTATAGTAGCTAGGGATAAGGTTATATAAGATTCTAATTATAACCTATATAAACTAAGTAACTAAGTTCGTTACTCCTTAAGGTAATATATATATCTATAGTAATCTAATAGGTAATATAAATATTATTAAATCTCTACTTATAAGGTCTAATAGGACTTAGTTATATCTTAAGAAGAAGTCTAGTAGTAATAATAGTTAATATATAGCAAAGCCTTCTAAAAGATCGTTTATTAAAGGGGGTAGTATTATATCTTATATTATAACTATGTTTATCTTAGTTACTAAGTTAATAAGCTTTATCTTACTATCTTTCTTTTATATAAAGAAGAATAGATTATAATAAGCTATATAACTTTACTTAAGGATTCCCTTCTTTAGTCTATCCTTTAGAATAATAATAATATCCTACTCTAGTCCTCTTAATATTAAGATTCCTTTTACTTACTACGCTTTATATAGTACTATTTAAATTATCTATAGAGGTATAATAGAAAGGTATATAGAGCTATAATACTTAAATTCCTAGGCTAAAGCTTTCTCTCTTATAATAAGAATAGCTAAAAAGAGCTTCTTTTTTTTAAGCTATAGATAATTAATAGTCTTTAAGATAGATTCTTATTAAGCTCTTATAAGCCTTATTCCTTACTTAATAATTAAAAACTTTAGTATAACTAGGCTTATAAATAAGATACTAGGATCTAGGATTATATTTTTCTTAGCCTTTATCTATACCTTTAACTTCTACTCTAGGTCTCTATCTAGGGTTAAACTATCTAATATAGTATTATTAATAGATTAAATCTTCTTATTTTTTATCTTATATATTATATTAATATCTTCTATTAGTAATATAGGTATTATTAATATAGGTTTATAATTATTATAAGAGAAAGTAGTATCTATAGCTATAATAACTTTAATACCTTTCTAATATATTAACTTATACTTCCTCCTAGGTATTTTCTTCTTTAATATTCTTTTCTTAGGTTTATAAATATAGTATTAATAATTAATACTATAGCTATTATATCCTACTATATACCCTATATTTATAATCGCTTTATAGATTTTATTAAGCTTAGGGGTAACTTCGCTATAGATTATAATCTCTAGTATTTTATTAAAAGTTATTCTAAACTCTTTAAAATTAGTAATAACTTCCTTATCTAAGTCTAATTATTACTTAACTTTATCTAGTAGGCTATAAGAGCTTTTAAAAGCTTATTAAATCGCTTTAATATCTTAATATATCCTTATACTCTCTAGTATTATATCTAGCTCTTCCTCGTTCTTAATATTATTAACTTACTAATTATCTCCTATAAAGTCTAAGCTTATTACTATATTAGGTTTATTAGTAATAACCTCTATTTCCCCTCCTCTATAGGAAATAAGAGAGTATATTAATACTAAGAAGAAATAAAGTAATCTATCTTAATAATAATTTCTAGGAACTAAGTAGTTAAGTCTCTTATATAAAATAATAGTAAGATATTAATCTTAATATTCCTAGACTAAAGGACTCTAATAATCTAGTTCTATATATAATCTAGTATTATTTAAGTCTTTAAGATAAAAAGAGCTCCTAGTATTAAGTCCTTATTATAAGCGTTTTTAGGGAAAACGAAAAAGCTAATATCTTAAATCTAATTATTACTAATATAAACGTTATTTATAATTATACTTATAAACTAGGTCCTCCGCTCTCTATTAGTAATCCCGCGGATCTCTATATTTATCTTAACTATATTACTCTATAAGCCTAGGCGCTTAATATAACTTTTACTAATAAGATTAATAGTAGAGCTATTATTAATAATCCCCCTAATTAATATATTTATAGGGCTATAAAGAGTAATAGTAATCTACTACTAGGTTATAACGAAGTCTAGGATAGTAATATATCTTAGTAGTAGAAATAATATTAGATCCTAATCTTCTATTATAATACCTATCTTAAAGATAGGATTAATTATATAGTAGTTAAATTAAATTACCTTAGTTTATAAATCCTTAGGTAAGTCTATAGAAATAGTAACTAAAGTTACTTAGCCTTTAGAATAGTTCTTATTATTATTTTATTAATCTATTTATTCCTATAGCTCCTTATTACTCTCTCCTATTTTATTAAATTAATTTAGAAGTATAACGTTAATAGGAATAAAAACCTCTTATACCTTTAAGTTATATCTATCTTTATATTTAGTAGTTATAGCTTTAGTAGTATTATAAACTATTCTATTTTAATTAGGCTAGTTTTAATAAAAGAAGGCTTTAGGGATAGCTACTTTCCTATTTACTCTTTTACTATATAGCTTAAGAGTAAGAGTATAGCTTATCTATAAATTATTATATTAAATCCGAGGCTTATCTTATTTATCCTATTTCTACTACTTAACTTATTCCTTAGGGGCGTCTAGTAGTATAATATCTTTAATATCTTCCTTATTATTTAGGAGCTTTATAACTCTCTAAGTAATTTAAATAAGAGGGTTTTAAATTATAAATAGGTTTACTATTTAGGGAGCCTAGTAATAATACGTATTATAAGGTTCTATATAATACCCTCTAGCTTTCTCTCTTTTTATAGTAGTAATATCTTCTACTAAGTTAATATACTAGTTCTTTAGCTTAAAGCTAAAGAATATTATATCTATAAAGTTATATAATTAAATAGTATCCTTTAATAAATTCGTAAAGCTAATAAATAGTTTAGGGCGTATCTTATTATTATAAGGAATAATAGCGGGTGCAGGATATAGAGCTAACGCTATTAGTAAAACATTAGCGAATTAGTAGTAAATATATACCCCCTTAAGAAAACTCTATAAGCTAGAGACTTAGAAGGTTAAGTAATAGTCTAATATAACTATATATACCTACGTTTTAGCATTCTAGCCTTTCCTAGTTAGGCCTATAGCTATACTTTTATAACTCTATTACTTCTACCTTAATTTAAGAAACTAGCGCTAGTTAGAATATCTAAAACGAACTAGCGATAGTACGCTAATATATTAGTAACGGACGAATTAGTAATAGAGTTTAACTATAATAAACTCTAGGCTAGGTATATAGAATATAACTAATAGGGCCTTAGCTAATATAATATAGGTTACTCGCTAAGCCCTAAGATATAGGGAATATAGCGTAGACGCTACGCTAGGGGGTTAGATAATCCTAGTAATAATATAGTAGGAGAGGCTACCCTAAGGGGGCAGGCTAGGTCTTAGGTAATACTAGAACTAGTAGAGCGACTTTCGCTTAGTAAATAAATAATAAGTAATAGCTAATAGGGTACCCCGCTTAAGACCCCCTAAGAAGCTAGCGTCTTAGGTATCCTTACCTAAGTAATAAGATTACTATAGAGATAGTAGGAGAGCCTTATAGGGTAGATATATTTATAATAATAGAGGTATAAGGAATAAACTACTACCTTACTATAGGAGCTTACTAACTATCTAGTAATAAGGTAGCTATAGAGAGAATATAAGAAACCCCCTGCGTATAATTATTATACTATAGGTAAGGACTTTATTATAGACTAAGTTAGTAACTAGATCTAAGTAGTTAAAGATAGATACTAACTACGCGCTAGTAGTATACTAGAGTAGTAGATTTAATAGGTGCTTATAAAGATAAGCCTATCCCTATAGACCTAGTAGCGATATTATAGGGCTAGGCTAGAGGAAGACCTAGCCTAGGCTAACTTTATAGCGTTTATTTACTAATAATATATTAATCTAGAGCTTTAAGAGTAGAGGTATTATAAGAAGCTAGATATAATAAGGTAGAGGGAGACGTAGTTATTAATATAGTTTTTCGCTAAATAGTTAGTAATATACTAGAACTTAGGTATAGTTAGTATAGAAGATAGTAAGGCTAAGGCTTATATATTATACTTCTAACTAGCCCCCTTTCTATATAGGGAGCTTAAGTATTAGAAGGTTAAGATATAGAGATTAAGAGACGTCGCTATAGAAGCGGAATACTTATAGGAGATATATCGCTAATAAGGTAGCGAGGCCCTGCGGAGTAAAAGTAGGAAGCGGTATATAGGCGAGGAGTATATACTAAGAGTACCCCCTATAACGAGGGCGAGCTAAAAGGCGGGCTAGTAGGGCTCTAGTTATAGGACTACGCGAGGTTCTTAGAGCCTAATACCTTACTAATTAGCTAGCGCTATAATATAGGGACCTAACTAGAGCTAGCCTACGTTTAGCCCTAATATATAACTTATAATATCTAACCCCTTAGTATACTTTAGCTATAAGAAGAAGGGATATAAGAGGGTAAACTACTTAAATAAATAATAGAGCGCGAATAAAACGCTAGTAGGATACTAAGTATTTACTAATAAGGTAAGGGTTAATATAATCTAATTAATAAGGGAGGTAGAGGACCTTAACCTATTAGAAAAAGAGTAAGCTAGGGGACTATACTAATAACCCCTATACTTATATTAAAACTAGATACTTTCCTAAAGGGAGATATTATAAAAGGATAAGTAATTATTCTCTAGAATATTGCTAAATAGGAAGTAGTAGTAGATATAGACTCCTATTTATAAGTCGATATTATTAGTAGTTAACTAGTAAAGTCCCTATAATTATAACCTATAGTAGCGCGCGCCCCTATATTAGAAGGGTTTAATAGGTCCTCTATAATAGGCTAAAACACGTATTAGTTAATATTCTTCTTTATTAACTCGAGGGGATAACTAAGGAAAATATAGCGACTATTTACTAAGGCTCCCCGCCCTAAAGGGGTAGGGGACCTCCTCTTATTATAATACTCTATAAGTAAGGAGGGTATTATAATTAATACCCGGATAAATACCTAGGGATATAAACGCCTTAGTATTACTAAGCTATTAGTATTTATATAGGAGATTATAGAGAATAGCTAGAAGGCTTATATTATATACGTTTTAGGGAATATCGCCCCCTATAAGCTACTAATAGAGGCCCTAAGCGACGAGGATACCTTAGAGGGCAAAGTAGAATTACTACTAGAGCTACTTAGTAAATAGGCGATATTTAATAAGTAGTTAATAAAGGAATACCTAGCCCTAGAGGGTATAGAATATACTATTAACTTAGTTAAAGAGAAGAAACCTCTATATAAGCCTATCTACCTACTAAATAAGTACTAGCTAGAGGAGCTCTACTAATATATTACTAATAACTAAGTAATAAGGCGGATTTAACTCTTAATAAGCAAGGCGGGCGCCCCTATTCTCTTTATACCTAAGAAGGATAGATCCTTATGCCTTTATATAGATTATTAAAGCTTTAATAAGGTAATACTAAAGAACTAATATCTACTTCCCCTTATTAGTAAGCTATTAGATAAGCTTTAGGGAGCGAAGTAGATCTTAAAAATTAACCTTTAAGATATATACTACTATATCTATATTAAGCTAGAAGACCGCTAGAAGATAGCCTTTAGGACTTATTATAAGTACTTTAAATATATTATTATACTATTTAGACTTATAAACGCCCTAGCGACGTTCTAGGCGTATATTTATTAAGCGCTCGCTAAGCTACTAGATACTTATTATATTACTTATATAGATAATATTATAATCTACTCTAAGATAAGAGAGTAATATATAAGGGACTTTTACTAAGTACTCTATAGGCTTTGCTAGTAAGCGCTATATACTAAGCTTAGTAAGTATAGTTTCTATTAATAATAAGTAGAGTTCCTAGGGTATATTATTACGCCTAAAGGTATATTAATAAACTAAACCCGCGTCCGAGCTATTACTAAATAGAAGCTACCTAAGACCTACTAGGAGATCTAAGTCTTCCTAGGATTCTATAACTTCTACTATAAGTTTATTATAGGCTATTTAGGTATTATAGCCCCTATAATATCCCTACTAAAGGGTAGCGAGAATAGTAAGAAGGGAAGCGAATTTTACTAGCTAGAAGAGGCCTAATAGGCTTTTAAATAGCTCTAAGCCGCCTTCTACTTAGTAACTATTCTCTAATATTAAGACCTAACCTGCGAAATAAGGGTTAAAATAGATACTTTTATAAAGGCTATATCTAATATCCTATTATAGTATATTAATAGCTAGTAGCGACTAGTTACCTACTATTTATAGAAGCTTAGTAATACTAAGTAGTATTAAGGAGTAGGCTAATAGGAGCTTCTCGCTATAATTAAAAGCCTAGATTACTAAGCTTATTACTTTTAAGGTATATTAAAAAAGTTTATAGTCCTAATAGACTACTAGGCGCTAAAAAGAGTTATTAGCGCGTTAGCGCGGGACCTTCGGGGAAGGCTCGCTAGATAGGTATATAAACTCTTAGTATTTGATTTTAACCTAGAGTATAGGTTAGGGGTTATAAACCTAGTAAATAGGCTATCTAAGAGGCTAGATTATATAGAGGGGGAGGTAAAATATAATAATATACTTCTAACCCTAGTAAGGAAGCTAGGGTTTATTAGTAACCTACTAGTAGACCTCTAGATAAGTATTACTACTCTATAAGGTAATATAGAGACCTTAAGAGTATTTATTAATACTATAAGGGCTAGTATAAAACGATACCCCTTCTAGATAGATAGCTCTAGGGGTAGAGACGCCTTAGTCTCTAATTAGTATAGCGCTCTATAGTATACTAATATTACTATAACTATAGTAGCTATAATAACCTAACGCTAAAGAGCAAAGGAAGATATAGAGAACGCTTAGCGAGAGGTTACTAACCTAGAGGACTTACTTAGAGCTAGGGTTATTATAGCGTAGTAATATATCTTATACTAAGTTATAAGGGAGCTTATAATAAGCGAAATAGTATATAGTTAGTAACCCTCTAAAGCGATAGAAAGTCTTATCCATAGACTATAAGCTAACGACTTATACTACTAGACCTAATCGGAGAGGGTATATAGACCGGCTAGTAATTATAGGGGCTATATAATTAATAGCTATAGAACCTTATTCTATAAGGGAAGGTTAGAGATACCCTAGGAGAGGTCCCTAAGACTTAAAATCCTTTGCTAATACCACGATAACTATAGGGCAGGTTATATAGGGGTAAATAAGACTACTAAGTTAATCTCGAGGAAGTTCTACTAGCTAAACTTAGCTATAGATATATATAATTATATTATAGGGTGCTATATATATTAAGGGATCCGGGTTCTAAGGTATAAGCCCTATAGAAAGTTATACCCGCTACCCCTACTAGCGTACCCGTTTTAGGAAATTAGTATAGACTTTATTACTAAACTACTACTAAGCTATTAGTATAAAAGCGGGGAGTATATTATAGTTCTTATTATTATATACTAGATAACTAAGTTTACTATATTTATCCTAATAACGAAGTAGCTAATAGCTACTAAGCTAGCGTGGATTATCTATAAATAAGTTAAGTGCTATTTTAGTACCCTAGAGGGTATTATTAGTAACTAAGATAAGCTCCTTATTAGCTAATTTTAGGAGGAATTTATAAGAGAGAGGGCTATTAAGCGCTACCTCTTTATTATATATTACCCCTAGACTAATAAGTAGTCTAAAAGGATATACTAGATATTAGAAAAGTACCTATAAGTATATACTAGTAACTTACTATAAGAATAGGCTATCTAGCTACCCGAGGCTAAGTTCATATATAATAATAGTTATTATAGCACTACTAGCTATTTATTAATAGAGGCCCTATATAGCTACTACTTATATTATATAGAATATATAACCCCTGCGAATAGGGTTATAGTATAGGGTATAAGGGAGCAAATCGAATATATCTTAAAGCTTTATAAGAGGGCCTAGGAATAGTAGTAGAAGGCTACTAAGGCATAAGCTAAGTATTATAACACGAGGTATAAGGAATAGACCTACTATTAGGGATAAGTCGTTAGGCTATTAATAAAGAACTTCTAGTTTAAGAATAAAAAACTAATGCCTAGGTTTATATAGGTAGCTATTATAGAACTAATTAGCATATAAGCTTATAGAGTTTATCTACTACTATAGTACTAAAGGATATATAATATATTCTTAATTACCTTATTAGAACTATAGGATAATTACTAAGTAAGTAGCGAAAGCTTACCTATATACCTAGAGCTTAAGGATAAGCTAGAGGAATAGGAGGTTAAAGAGATTATTATATAGCAAGGCGTTAGTAATAATATATAGTATTTAGTTAAGTAAGTAGGATAGCTTATAGAATATAATATATAGGAACCTATAGAGAACTTAGCGAACGCGCAAGAGGCTATTTATAAGTTTAATAGATAATATAGGAGGGCTTATAAGAAGTAGGACGATTAGTTATTAAAACTACTATAATAGGTTAGTAATTATAAACCACGAGACTATAAAATAAAACTAAGTTAGAAGCAAAATATTAATTAAATTAAGTAGCGAATTATTACTAAGGCTATAGTAAAAAGGGGTATTATCCTATAAAAGGGGAAAAAGAGCTAACTATCTAATTAGTTATTAACTTCTTAGGATAGCTACGGGGGCGACTACTATAACCGCTATAACTATAAGTAGTACTACTGCGACTATTATAGCAACTAGTTACTAAACTAGTACTATTAGTATTACTACTATCGCTACCTATAGGCTAACTACTAGCTAACTCGCTACTAGCGCTACTACCCGACTCGCTACTAGAACTATTACTATTAGAGATAGTAATAGTAACCTTAGCTCTCTTAGTCTTCTTTACTAACTCTTTACTACTACTTTAGCTATACTTAGTAGGGGTACTAAGGTAGGAGGCTTAGGAGATAGGGCGAGTACTAGTAATAGTAATAAAGCAAGAGGGGATATTATTAGTAGTATATTTAGCGAGATTTTCCTAGAGCTCCTTATAAAACCTAGGGAAAAAGGCGATATCGCGCTTATAGGCGTATATAAGGACTAGCTTTATTAAAGGGTTATTAAGTAAGTAGTTAATCTCATTATAGAAGTAGTTAATAGGATTATTATTATAAATATACGCTAGCTAGGTAGTATTTAGGCGCTAAAGAATATTAACGCTATTATAAAGAGTATTAACCTAAAACCTAGCGGTTAGTAAGATATAATTAGCAAGGGAACGGCGAGTAATAGCTTATATAGATTAGAATATCGAGCGCGAGGTACTTATAAATAGAGGCGAGCTCCTAGAGCTAAAGCTACTCTATATTATAGCTATTACTACTAGTAATAGGATTATAGATAAGCTTAGTAATATGCTTCTATATTACTAAATAGTTACTAAGTATAGCTAGAATATAGTAATAATAAAGAGGGGTTAGGATGCTATTATGCTATTAGATCTAGATCTAGTAGAATATATTCTAAGTTATTTAGGCTACGCCCTAAAGCTCCTAAGGGACTTAGAAAACGTTAATATATAGCGACCTATTAGCGAATTAGTAGAGACTTATAGTAGCGTATTTCTTCTTATTAAAGTTATAATAGATATATTTCTACGCGTGCTCGCTATATATATAGCAAAGGTAGATAATATCCTAATATATTTTATAAAGATAGCTAAGGTAAGGATAGCTACTATTAGTATTACTAATAAGATCGCTAGAAAGGATCTTAGGATTATAGAGGTATTTTATAAGAACTACGCCTATATATATAATATAAGATATTATAGAGAGCTATTAGTAAGATACTAGAGAAAGATATAAGCGAGGTTAGAGGGGAAGGGAAATAACTTAATAATTATAGCAAAGGCTTATAAAATAGGCGCTAAAATAGGAGAGGTAGCTAGACTAAAAAAGATTATAAAGAGGAGAAATTCTAACTAGGTTAGAGACCTTAAAAAGAAGACGCCCTTTTATATTTTAAGTTACTAGGTAATAAGGTAAAATAATTACTAGTTATATACTACTAAATAGTTATATAACTATTAGTAACTAATTAAAACATAATAGTAAGAATCGAAATTTAAGAATACCTATAACGCGCTAGGAAAACGAAAATACGTTATTCGCTATAACTACCTAGATCTAGCGCGGAGGGTAAGAGTAAATAATATAATAAAGGCGTAGAAAGGCTGCCTTATAGTTAGTAATAATATCTATAACGACGTAGAGCCGTATTACCCTACTAGTATACCTTAGGGACTAAGGCTTTAGAGGGGGGGGTAATTATAAGGAATAATAGCGGGTATAGGATATAGAGCTAACGCTATTAGTAAAACATTAGCGAATTAGCGGTGAATATATACCCCCTTAAGAAAACTCTGTAAGCTAGAGACTTAGAAGGTTAAGCAATAGTCTAATATAACTACGCATACCTACGTTTTAGCATTCTAGCCTTTCCTAGTTAGGCCTATAGCTATACTCTTATAATTATAACTAATAACTCTTATAACCTCCTCTAGAAGCTTTAGCTACTACTTCTCTACTAATTTACTTATAATAACTATATAGTATATAAAGGTATCCTTATTAATTAGGATATACTTTAAAATCGTCCAATTATTAGTTAATTTATAGTTATAGCCTTTATTAATAATACCTATCTTAACCTTAGTACTTATATCTAGGGTATTAATAAAGTAGTAGGGTAATACGTAGTAGTAAACCTTATTCTAGCTCGCCTTAAGATACTTAATATAGCTAAAAATAATATAGTTAATAGCGCTATAAAACTAGTAAGCCCTTATAGCTTAGAAAGGCACGTACTATAATAGGCTATCTTATTAGAAGCCTCTATAGCCTCCTCTTACTTTACCTCTTTTAAATCCCTAGTATTATTAGTATCCTCCTTAGTAATCTCTATATCTAGCTTCTAAGTAAAAGTATTATTATTATTAATATTAAGTTTATAAATAGTCCTAAGATTATTATTTATAAGGTTTAATAGCTTCTATAGTATTTAAATTAAAAGTATTATCTCCTTAGCTAATAACTCTCTTAATAAGGGTTAAGATATCTATCTTATAATTAGCCCTATTAATATTTAGGGTCCTAAAGTTCTCTATAAGAGAGTTAATAATTAACCTAGTAGTCTAGGTTATAGAGGGTTCCTTAGCTTTAGCCCTCTACCTTATTAGAATTATCTTTATAGGGACTTAAAGTATTATTATTAATTTAGGCTTAATAAAGCTAGATAATTACTAAAGTTCCTAGTTAGTAGTAAACTATTTAATTAGAGCGTCTTCTACTATAACCTACTACTTTAAAATAACTTTAGTAAGCTAATAGCTAAGACTTTAAGCTATAGCTCTTATAGCCCTTTTTAAAAAATAGCAATAAGTAATATAAATAAGCTTAGTATTAATAAGTTCTAGGTCTCTATACTAGATAGCTCTTTATTAAAGCTATTAAATAGTAGTAATTAATACTATAACTTAGAAAAGGTTATTATCCTTAATATAAGATTCTATAACTAGGTTCTAAAGGTCTTTATTAGGATCTTAATAAGACTTTAGGTCTATAAATCTAAACTAATATAGAAATTTCTCCTTAGCTTCCTTCTAGGTCTTAGCTTTATTAATATAAGATTTTACTATATCTTAATAATTACTAGAGCTATATATATAGACCTCGGTCTTTATATCTTTATTAGTCTTATAGCAAAGCTTTAAAAAGCTCTTATAGTTAGTAATAAAGTTAGAGATATTAGTACTAATAAACTTAGGCGCTCTAGTTAAATAGGGAGTTATTATTATAATAATAGGATATTTTATAAGGAGATTAGTAAGGGCTATAATATTCTAATTAGTATAACTTCCTTTAGGGGAATATAAAGTACTTAAGGGCGTTACTCTTATCTTAGAAGTAGGATTTATAGACCTATTTATACTATTATTAGAGGCTAGCTATCTTATAGCACGAGGTTATATCTTATTAAACGAAGCTCTTATAAATCTCTTTTTCGGCTATTTCTCCTTATTAAAAAAGGATCTAATATCTAAGTTAGCTAAGGAAGAAAAAAATATAATACTTATAAGTCTATAAATATTAAAGTTAATATTATATAGTTAAAGTAATAGAGTATTATAGTTAATAAAATAAAGTTATTATTATAATATCTTCTAAATAGAAAGATAAAGTAGGTATTTATAACTTTCTTTAAATAAAATAAAAAAGGAAATAATATAAACTAAATAACTAAATAAATAAAGGAAAGGTCTAGTAACCTCGATCTTACTACTTTAATTTATTATAGATCTACTTTAAGTCTTATTACTTAATATAGAAGGGTCTTTCTAATAACGCTCTTATCTTAGAAGAATTTATAGCTTTACTATATTAGTATCTCTCTAAAGTTAGTATATCGCTCTTAGTACTTAGGGCTATAATAGTAAGGGGTTTATTAGTCTCTATTTACTAATCTAGTTAATCTCGCTATACTTATTAGCTTAGTAAGATTACTAATCTCTATATTAATATTATATATAGCTATCTTAGCTAGATTAGCTATAACTTACTAGTTAAATAATAGTAGTTATAATAATATATAAGGGGGTAAGGAAAGGAATATACTTACTAGAACCTACTAATAGTATAAAAAAAAAGAGAAAGGGAGGATTTTAGGGTCTATATTATTCCTATCTTAATTCTATAAGAAAGTATAGCTATTACTATTCCCTTAGAACTAAGGTAGGTTTATAAATATCTTCCTCTCTTTAAACTATATTTTTATTATTATTTATATTATTATTATTCGTTACTTATAAATTTCTTAAGTTATTATTATA
>JAVHLU010001963.1:0-22962 GCA_036785755.1 Colletotrichum ledebouriae
ATATAGGAGACTTAACTACTTAGTTCCTAGAAATTATTACTAAGATAGATTACTTTATTTCTTCTTAGTATTAATATACTCTCTTATCTCCTATAGAGGAGGGGAAATAGAGGCTACTACTAATAGATTTAATATAATAATAAGCTTAGACTTTATAGGAAATAATTAATAAGTTAATAATACTAAGGATAAGGAAGAGCTAGATATAATACTAGGGAGTATAAAAATATACTAAGATATAAAAGCAATTTAATAAGCTTTTAAAAGCTCTTATAACCTACTAGATAAAGTTAAGTAATAATTAGACCTAGATAAGGAAGTTATTACTATTTTTAAAGTATTTAAATTAATCTTTAATAAAATCCTAGAGACTATGATTTATAATAAAGTTACCCCTAAGCTTAATAAGATCTATAAAGTAATTATAAGTATAGGGTATATAATAGGATATAATAGCTATAGTATTAATTACTAATATTATATTTATAGACCTAAGAAAAGAATATTAAAGAGAAAAGTACCTAAGAAGAAGTATAAGTTAGTATATTAGAGAGGTATTAAAGTTATTATAGCTATAGATACTACTTTCTCCTATAATAATTATAAACCTATATTAATAATACCTATATTACTAATAGAAGATATTAATATAATATATAAAGTAAAAGATAAGAAGATTTAACCTATTAATAATATTATATTAGATAGCTTAACCCTAGATAGAGACCTAGAGTAGAAGTTAAAGGTATTAATAAAGGCTAAGGAGAATATAATACTAGATCCTAGTACCCTATTTATAAGCCTAATTATACTAAGGTTTTTAATAATTAAATAAAGAATAAGGCTTATAAGGGCTTTATAAGAAGCTATCCTAAAGATAGTTAATTATTTATAATATAAAGAAAAGAAGCTCCTTTTAGCTATTCTTACTATAAGAGAGAAGGCTTTAGCCTAGGAATTTAAGTATCATAGCTCTATATACCTTTTTATTATACCTCTATAGATAATTTAAATAATACTATATAAAGCGTAGTAAGCAAAAGGAATCCTAATATTAAGAGGACTAGAGTAAGATATTATTATAATTCTAAAGGATAGACTAAAGAAGGGAATCCTTAAGTAAAGTTATATAGCTTATTATAATCTATTCTTCCTAGTATAAAAGAAAGATAGTAATATAAGGCTTATTAACTTAGTAATTAAGATAAATATAGTTATAATATAAGATATAGTACTACCCCCGTTAGTAGACGATCTTTTAGAGGACTTTGCTATATATTAACCATTATTACTACTAGACTTCTTCTTAGGATATAACTAAGTCCCCTTAGATCCTATAAGTAGAGACTTAATAATATTTATATTACTTATTAGACTACTATAAATATATATGTTACCTTAAGGAGTAATAAACTTAGTTACTAAGTTTATATAGGTTATAATTAGAATCCTATATAACCTTATCCCTAGCTATTATAAAGCCTTCCTTAATAATATTACTATTAAAGGACTAACTTTATAATATAATAAAGAAGAGATTAAGTCTTATCTAGGGATTTATAGATTTATTTTAGAATATTTAAAGAATAATAATAAGGTCCTAGTTAATTTAGAGCTAGTAGAGTATATAATAGTAGTAGTTAGGTTATAATAAGCCTAGGAAGTAGTAATAATTATTAGCTATATTTATAATACTAGTAGGTATTATCTAGAGGAAGTAAAGATAGTTAGGATCTATAAATAGGCTACTTATACTAATTTAATAGAGTTAAGAGCTTTCCTTAGGATTATAATATTCTATAGATCCTAGGTAAAGGACTACTCTATTATTATAAAGCTACTTATTAACTTACTTAAGAAGGATATTTTATTTACTTAAGAGGAGAAGTGATAGATAGCTATAGATATCTTAAAAATAATACTTATTAGGGCCCTAATCCTCGTTACTATAGATTATAGCCCTAGAAGAGAAGATATCTACCTTATAGTTAATATTAGTAAGATAGGATAGGGCGGAGTCCTAGGATAATTTATTAATAACTAGTATATAGTCTCTTAGTTTAAGAGTAATACTTAGTTAGAACTAGAGCTATTATATAATACTAGGAAGAAGGAATTATATAGTATTCTAAAAGCTTTAAAGAGGGTATATAACTATTTATATAGATAATACTTTATCCTAGAGATAGCTACTTAGATATTAGTTATATAACTTAATAGAGTAGCTATAAACCTCTTAAGAGCTCTTATTATTTATTAGATTATATAGATTTAAATATTTAATTTTAAAGTATAATATATTTATAATACTTAGAATATAATAATAAATAGCTTATTATAAAAACCTCGGGGACCTTCTAATACTATTAATAAAGAGGCTAAAGGGGAGATTAACTCCTAGATTAATTTATAGATCTTCTTTATAGATATAGAAGCTAGTTCTTTCTTTAATTAAGCTTAATATTATAATAGTAAGTAATATATAGAAGAGGTCCTAGTAGGAAATATCGAGGTTATAAGTAATATAATAAATATCCTAGATATACTTCTTGATAATTTGCAGACCTATTTAATATATTCTTAATAGATCGCTTATTATTTAATAATATAGAGATACTCTCTAGGAATTTAACTAGTAAAGTATTATAACTTTAAGACTAGAGTATTAGATTAATGTATTTAGAGCTACCTACCTTTTACTAGACTAAAAATTTAAAAGCTAATACTATAATAAGTTATTAATAATCCTAAGTAGTAGAAGAAGCTAATTATAAAAGCTTATAAAGAGAGTAGTTATTAAGGTAAGTAAGCTATAGAGAGGAAACTATCTAATTACTATATCTAGGCTAGTATATATATAGAAATTAGTAAATTCCTAAAAGGTTACTCTAATTACTCAGAGAGGGGAGCTTAATATATAGATAATATAAGGACCTATAGCTCCCTAAAGGGATTACCCTTTATAAAGATCTTATTAGATATATAGAGAGTAGGTAAGTAATACCTTATTAAAGCAAGGGATCTACTAATAGAATAGCCTAAAGCCTGCTAGCTTAAGAGAGTAATTTTAGCTAAGATTACTAAGTTTATCTAGGAAGAGATTATCTACTACTATAGATAGTATAGCGAACTTATTATTAATAGAGGGCTAGAGAATAAGGATATTATTATTAAGTTTAATAAGAAGTATAATATAAGGAGGAAAGTAATATCTATATATAACCTAAGGGCTAATAGAGTAGTTAAGACTAGTTATTAGCTAATTACTTATATATTATTAATATAAACTAGAGGATAGAGAGATATTAACCCTTAACTATACCTTCCCGCTACCCTATTTATAAACTAATTAAGTATTTATATTTTAACTAGCTTTAGCCCTTTCTATCTTTTATATAGATTTAAACCTATTACTCCTATTAAGACCCCAATATTAACCTAGAGGGTTCTTAGTTAGGATTTAGTAATAATAATAGAGGAGGAGGTTTAAATATATCTATAAGCCTTCTTTTAACTTAATAAGGATAGGAAATAAGCTAAAAAGATAATTAATAGTTAATATAAGAAAACTATAAAATACTATAATAGTTAATATAAGAGAACTATGAGGAAGGAGAGGCTAGAAGTAGGTAATTTAGTACTAGTATTTAATATTAAGGGTTCTATTAATAAATTATTTAATAAGATTATTAGAAAGATATTTAGTAGGAATTAACTTTATAAATTTATTTAAGCTCTTAAAGAGTATTAGGAACTAAGTAACTTAGATATTTATAGATCTAATTTAGAAAGAAACCTAGTAAAAGTCTTCCTAATACTAGGGAATAAAGAGTATAATGATTATATACCTAAAGAAAAGGAAGAGGAATCTATAATACCTAGGGAAAGTAATTAGGAGAAAAAAAAGGATTTATTAAAATTAGTAATATAATTAAAATAATATTTAGAGGATTTAGAGAAAGTAATTAAAGCTTTAAAAGCTAGATAGTAGCTAGTTATTAAGATTCCTAAGATAATAAGGAAGAAAGAGAAGGAGTATATTAAGATTAAAGATCTAGAGGATATATAAGATTTCTTTTATTATAACTTATTTTAATTAATAATTTATAGACCTATTCTTATTTTCCCTTCTTTTATCTCTTAGTTTAAAAATTTAAGATTCTAGGGATAATATTCTTAAACTTTAGAAATAAAGATAAGAGATAGTATTAATAACTCCCTACTTACTTAAGTATACTTACTAGCTACTATTTAATATAATAATAGCTTAAATAACTTTAATATCTATTAGTAATTATAATAGGGTTATGAAGCCTAGGGAAGTATAAAACCCTTAACCTTCTAGTAATAATACTAAAGCCCCCTCTTATTAAATAAATATAAGATTAATAACCTAAAGATAAGAGAGAAGAAGAGAAGGGGAAAGGGAAAGAGGGTATTAAAATTATAGTTATTAGCCCCCCTAGGGAGGATATTAGTAAACCCCTTCTTACCCCCCCCCCCCCTTCCTAGAGAAGGTTATTACTAATATTATATTATTTATTACTAAAGAGGAAGAGAAGGATACTTATAAAAGGGATTATATTAATTTTATACTTAGATATACTTTAGTTTTAGCGTTATAAACCTATTTATATATTATTCGCCCTAATTTCTTATTATAACCTAACTAGCTTCTTATTCCCTTTTTATTTTACCCCCCCCTCCTATATTATATAGATATATCTAGAAATCCTATTTTCCTACCTTAATTTATAATATAAAGCTCTAAGTAGTTTATAATTTCTATAAGGTTAAATTCTAGAGGTAGCTCTATTATAAAAGGGTAATAAGAGTATATAAACCTAGCTTTAGGGTAATATTCCTAGGCCTATTAATAGTATTTATTATAAAGGAGTAAGAGGTTAAACTTAGCTATAGCTATAACTATAGTATTTACTAGGATTTAGAACTATAGGATCTCCTTAATACTATTAAACTCTCTACTCCTCCTTACCTTATTATTATACTTAATTTTATACCTATAGTATTTATAAATACTTAGATTATTATATAAGTAGCTCTCTTAAGTTTTATAGAAGAAGTAGTTAATATAAGGAGTACCTAGTATAGAGATATATTTAAAGTATAGTTCGTAGATATAAACGCTAGTTATAGGGTTCCTAGTAATATAAGCCTGCTCTTTATAATAGATATAGGGTATTATCTTATAACTACCTTAGGATTAAATAAATAAACTATATATAGCTACTACGCGCTAAAAGACCTTTATCTCCTATAATCTAGCGAGGAAAGTAGTAGAGGTATAAATAAAGACTTAATAATAGAAGTCTCTAGACCCCTTAGTTACCCTAAATATTTATTTAAAGTCCTATTTACTAAAATAAGTCTTTTAGAAAGCTAGCCTTATTACCTTAGTAGTTTTATTAAAGAATATCTATAGTATAAAAGCTATTTCTAAGTATTTATTACTAGGGATATTAAGTTAAAGCTAAATAAGGCTTATAGCTACCTAGGAATTATAATTATTAGCTAGAGGGTATAGGGATAATAATAAGAAAGGAAAGAATACCTAAAGTTAGTTATTAGAGTATTAGATAAAAAGAGGTATATTAGTTTTCTTTATTTTAAGTATAGGGATATTAGAACTAAGGACCTAAAGGGTTACTATAAATAAGAGATAATAAGGGTGAGGTTGATTAGTATTTTTAATACCTAAGATAAAGAAGTTATAGTTAGCTATAATAAGAAGATTTAATTTATAAATATAAGAGAGAAAGTATAAAGGGGTTAAATAAAGATTAAAGTAGCTAGGTAAAAGTAGTTATTATAAGAGGAGAAGTTAAGAATAGAGAATAGAGGAGGATATTTATTTAACTTATACCTAAGCTACTTATTTTAATAGCTACTACTAATTATTATTTCCTTTATTCTTTCCCTATATATAACTACTCTAATTTACTATTCTATTTATTATAAGTTTTTTATCCTAAGTTTATTTTATTTTATTAAAGCTAAGGAGGGTAAGAGAGGAGAGTTAATTATTCCTTCTATAGGCTACTAATAAATTACTATATTATTAAAGTAATTAGTAGATATAGAAATATATATCTAACCCCTTAAGCCCTCTAGTTTCTCTCTCTCCTATATATATATTATTTTCTTTTAAGCTAAATATATCTACTAATTATATAATATTAATTACTACGCTATAGCTCTTTCCTTTCTTTAAATATTACTTCTATTTAGCTCTTTAGTCTATAAATTACTTATACTTACCTATTATTAACTTTTCTCCTAATATATTATAATAAGGAAAGTTATCTTTTATAATAATAAAGTATTAGATATATATATCTAGGAGTTAAGATCCTTAAACCTTCTTATCCTTAAAATTAGGCTTTTAATAGAGCTTATACCTAATAAGCTAAGTATAAGTAGGTTTTAGGTATAGGGATAGAATAATAGAGATATCCTAGGCTTTAGGCCTCTTATTAAGCTTAGCTACTAGCCTTAGCTAATTAAATATAATATATACCCTCTACCTAGGAAGGATAATATTCCTAGTTAGTTAAACCTTTTTAATATAGTATTAAAATATATCCTTATTTATTATTAGAATAAGATATTAGACGTAGTAAAGAAGGTAATTCACCCTTTATACTTATAATAAGTTATAGCTAGTATATTGAATATTATTAATATACTTAAAATAGTTACTCTAATATATACTAAGGATATCTTAGTAGTTACTTATTACCTTATAAGGCCTACTAAGTATAGCTAACCGCTCTACTATAAGATAGTTAGAGGTATAGAAGATAATTTTAATAATAAAGATAGGAGGGATGTTATAATTACCTAAATTAAAGCTAAGTCCCCTAATATATTCCTTATTTATCTATAAGCGCCTAAGTCTACTAAAATAGTTATTATAGGTCTATTAATTAATTCATAACATAGGAGAAACTAGTTTTATTATAATTAGTAGTTAAGAAGAGGAGCTAAAAGATAACTATAAACTCTAGTACTTATTACTAGGAGCTTTTTATAAAGATATAAAGCTAAGGAAGTTTTAATAAGGTAATTATACCTAATTAAACTTTAATATATAAACCCTCTACTATAAGCCTCTAGTCTATACTTTATTAATTAGCTTAGGTCCTTTATATAAGTTAGAAGCCTAGTATTATTAAAATAGCCTATTAAAATAAGGTATTAAGTTTAAATTAATTATTTATTAATAGCTTTTACTAATAAAATACCTCCTAAAGGATACTAAACCTAACTAAAAGTAGATAGATTTCTATATAATTAATACTTTATATTAAGAGATAAAAGTATTAGGAAAATAATAACTTAAGAAGATATTAAATATTAGATAGCTAGGTATACTCCTTAATTTATAGACCTAGAGGTTTCCTCTCTAAGTAGGATAGATATTAACCTATTAGTACCTAAGGATACTAATTTATAGATTAGTTTAATAGTTCTTACTAATTTAGAAGAGTTAAATAGGGAGGAAGGATTATTAAAAGAACTTAATATCTAGAATATAAGAAGAAGGAATAACTATAAGAAGTAGAAGAGGGATTATAACTTATAATAACTACCTAACTTTATAAAATATCTTAACTACCCTAAGTCTATAAAACTATCTATATCGCCCTACTTAGCCCCTACTATTATAAGAGATATTATATTTAACCCTATTAATACCTTAGTAGTATTTAATATTATAAGACCTAAAAGGAACCCTATACTAAATAGAAACGAGCCTATACTAATAGTCCTATAGTATATATAATAGAGCTAAGAGTTTATAAATTACTTAATAACCTAATATAAAAGAGGGTTACTTATTATAACTTTAGCTTAAGTAGAATATTTATTAGACCTCTATAATATATAAGGGAAGCTTATAAGATAAGAAAACTTAGATAATTTAGAAGTTATAGCCCTTTTTAAGTTTATAATTAAGGGTTACCCTTATAGTAACTATACCCTAATCTACGAACTAGCTTAATAACCTAGGAAAGAGATTAATAAGGCTTCTATAGAGCCTAAAAGGGTAGAGGCGAAGGATCTTTAGGATATTACTAGGGCCTTCTTTCTACTAAACTATAGTAATTATTACTAGGCTATAATCTTTATAGACTAGTTAACTAGCTACTACTTTTATAAGGACTTTATATAGGACTAGAATAGTAATTAGCGCTTTATTAAAGCTATATAGGACCTTAATACGTAGTATTATAAGATAGGAGCCCCTTAATAACTCCGAAAGCTCCTATTAATTAATACCTATATAGTTAATTTGGTTTAGTAGAGGGATAGACTTATATATAGCCTCTAGTATATTAAATAGGCTAGAGCTCTAATTTAAGAAGGGTTATTATTACTATACTTTAGTAATATAACCTTAAGTAATAGTATATTATTTACTAACTCTAAGATCCCCTTAGTTAGCTAATATATATTTATAATTACCTTAGAGTTCTATAACTTAACTATTAATAGTAGTATAACTCTGCGAGATATCCTATTAAGCTAAAGAGACTTTAAGAAAGCACCTTTCTTTCCTCTATGCCCTCCTACTCCCTTACCTATAGATAGTAATATAATAGACTTTAGAAATAATAATAATATTATACTATCTCTTATAGTAGATATTCCTTAACCTATTTATAGATTATTAGTATTATCTAGGTCTACTTTATTAGAAATATTAGATAATAAGCTTAAATACCTTAGATACTAGCTTTAGTTATAAGCCTTATAGATACTAAGTTATAATATAACTATTAAGCTATGCCTAAGAACTATACTTATAGATATATTATTATATCCTAAGAGACCTAGTCTTTTAAATAAGTATAATTATAGTAATATAAACTACGTTTAGTAAAGAGTTAACTAATAGGATTAGATCGAGTAGAATACGCCCGAGGGAGTATATTATTATAACTTCTCACGCTTAGGATAATAGGGTAGGTAGTTTTAGCTATTCTAAGGGTTAGAGTAAGATAAGGAATATAATAAAGAGGAAGAGGTAATAAAGTTATTATTAAGATATAACTTATAGTAGAAGATAGTTAAACGTAAGGGACTATCTTAATAATAAGATCGCCTACTTAGATAATATTATTAATAAAATAGATCTATAAATAGAGTTTATTTATTATTTTTATAAAGTAGTTTTATTTACTTTTTAGGACTCCTTTTTATAATATTATAAATAGTCTTAAGGGGATAATTAGAATAGGATAAGATAGACTTAGCTATATAGCTTTTAAAAAGCTCCCTTAGTATATAGATCTATTATAAGAAGACTATAGAGTAGAGTATAGAGGAGAGGAGCGTAGTAGACTAGAGTATTAATTATATATTATTATAATTAGTACCTTAATAATCCTATACCTCGTTTTCTAGTATTTCCTTAGTAAATATACGCCTGATCTAAATAATCTCGTCTAATTAGATCTATAAATTATCTTATATATCTTTTAAGCTTACTTTTAATATTCTTACCCGTTTATAGGTAGAGTTATATTATTTGTTGTCTTTCTAGTTCCTATCGGTTCTAGCCCTTTCTAGTAGTAGCTCCCTTCTATCTAGTCCTAGTATAAGGTTAGTCTAGTAGTCTACCCCTAGTCGCCTAGGGGGTAGTAAGTAAGCTTTATTAGAGTTAAATATGTTAAGAAACTCCCTTAAGACCTAGCTTAATAAATAGTATTATTAGTCCTCTTTTAGTTCTAAGTTTAAGGCTTTCTTAATATTAGCTAAGCTAATAGCTTATACTAATACCTTTATAATACCCTCCTAGTGCTTACCCTATTATCTTACTAGGCGTTAGTAGATTATAGAGAATAAGGGTATATTAAGGAACCTTATAGCCCTTATTTCCTTTATAAGGGGCGTTTCTTCTTAGTCCTTTAGGTATAGCTTAACTTATCCCTTCTTATAATATATTTAATAGGTTATAGCGTTATAAATAACCTAGTTCTATTCTATCTAAGGGCGCCTTAAGAGGATACTAGGGTCTAGGCTATTAACTATATATTTAAAGATATACTAGGTATAACTACTTATTTCTAGCTTAAATATTACTATACCTAGAGTATTACCTAGTAATAGTCTACTAAGTATATACCTCCTTATAAGTTAGTATCTCTTCTTAATATATAAAAAGTAAAGGTATTAAGCTAAGGAAAGGTTAATTATAATATAAGTATTACTCCTAGTATTTATTAGAATATAAGCTAGATATCCTCTATTAACTCTAACTTAAATAATAATAAGCTTATTATTAGCTACTTATTCCTATTTATATTCTTTCTAACTTAATATCTCCTCTTTAATAAGCTCTAGGGCCTAATTTCGCTCTAGAGTTAGTTTTTTCTTAACTCCTTATCTTTTTTTAAGAAGTTAGCTACTACCTAGTAGTTATTTATAACCGTATAATATACTAATTCTTCCTTTAGGGTCTTTATTTTTATAACCCTAGGTAGCTAGTCCTCCTTATTAAGGTAGCACTAGGTAATATAACCTCTAGCCTTATAAGTATAATAAGTATAGGGGTCCTTTATACCCTTTTAAAGCTATTAGGATTATACTAGGGAGGTACCTAAGGAGGACCTAGAGTTTTAATAGTTATAATATCTCGCTTCTTTAACTTATAAGATATATATAGCTCTAGTTATATAGATATGCCCCTTAGTATCCTTAGGAATAGGTCTCTAGTAAGTTACTAAGTAGTTACTAGAGACTTTCTAGCGCTTTACTTTCTATATAATACTCTAGACCTTTAAGAGTAAGCTATTATAATTAGCTAGTAGGTTAATAATAATTAGCTAGTTCCTTAGCTTAGGGGTAAAAGAGGCCTCTAAAAGCAAGATCTAGATTTAACTAGGCTAGTTTATATTACTTATATTAGCTACTATCTACTTAAATCTTAATAAAAAGGTTATTAGGGATTTATTCTCTTTTTATTAGAGGGTCTATAGTTAGGCTATAGCTTATAACTAGATATTTAAGTCCTTATATATCTAGTCTAGATAGGCTATAAAGTCCTTAGGGTTATATTTTCCTCTAGCCCCCCTAGCTCTATAGAAGGTAAAAACTACTCATTAAGGTATAGTATTTAAATAGGAGTTAATAAGGTATTATACCTCTATATCTATAATATAGAACGCCCTATCTATAGTAATCTTATGCCTTATCTATTATACCTAGGTAGTAAATTCCTTTTATTTACTTAAAGATTTCAGGGATAGGGGTAATAGCTTCTAGTATACTATATTAGGTATTACTAGTACCTCGCTAGTAGTACTTATAGGGGTCTATATAGCTATATATTAGCTATTCCCCTACTTAACCTCCTATAACTATTATTATAGGGACTCTATTACTACTACTAAATCGGCTTATAATAGCTTATTTTAAGTTTTAGCTATACTACTACTAACTATCTTACTAACTAGTAGGGAGTAGCGCTTAACTTATTGTTATTATTATAGTAATAAGCTTTAATATATAAGGGGTTAGACCTAAGTTTATTTAATAAGAGGTTATTATAATATTATTTATTTTAGCTAAAGAGGAAAAAGGGGAAGTTTTCCTCTCTAGTAGAGATTTCGCTAGTTTATAGGGAATAACTAGGTAAGCCCTAGGTAAGCCCTAGGTAGCTCCCTAAGGCGGTGAACCTAGGTAGAAGCCTAGGTAGGCTTAACCCGGGCGTAGCCTATAATACAGAGTATAAGTAAAGAGGTTATTTTTAAATATATAAGCATTAGATTCACTATTAGGCTCTAATTTATAGTCCTCTTTATTATATAAAGAGTCTATATTATTAGACCTAATAGTACTACTAGTAGGAATATTACTACTAGTAGTAGAAATAGGACTAGTAGGACTAGTAGGAGCTTAAGAAGACTTAATAAAGGAATCTATTTTAATTAGATATATTCTTATAAAAGAATATAGTAAGTAGTAATAAAACATATAAGTAGTATAGATATATAATATATCTTTTTATCTCTGGTTTAGTAGAGTATAGAAAAGTAGAATAAGGAGGAGATTTAATACTAAACGCGCTCAGCGCGGTTATCCCGCTCAAGGGCGTCTAATACGTTTAACGCGTTAAATATACCTAAACGCGTTAACCCTTATAAAAGGGCTTATCGCCTTTAATAAAAAAACCTTCGAAATTTATAGAGTTTTTACTTATAATTTTTACCTACTATATAGACCGTATTAATTAGTAGTATGACCTTAATAGTTAGCTATATCCCCTTAAAACTAAGGATATCCTTTATAATTAAAGAAGGTACTTAACTATACGGACGGCTAACCCTATCGAGTTTATATAAAGTAGTATTATAGTAGTTAATACCTATAGGTATTATATAGTATTAAAAGCCTCTAAACTCCCCCTTTCCCTTAACTAGGAAATATTAATAAGAGATATTAACCCTTTACTATTTCTCTTAATTAGGAGATATCCCTAAGAGATATTAAACCTTAAAGATTTCTTTAACTAAGGAATATCCTACTAAGATAATAAACCTCTAATAATAATACCCTATAAGCTACCTTCTAATTATAAGGTTAAAGAAGGTCTTAAGTCTAACCTTCTAGAACTTATTAACTATTTAATTATTATAAATTTCATAGTAGCGCTTAAGTAATACCTAGATAAGTTCTATATACTACTTACTCTAACTAAGTATACCCTTCTTAAGTTAGTAATAAAGGCGAGTATTATAGCTATTACTTATAAGAACTTTAAATAACGTTTAGTAAATTACTATAGATATATTTAAAAGTTAATATTATATAGGGAAGCGTATAAAACTACTTAACGTATTTAAAATAAGGTCCTATAAGTATAGATAACTAACTTATAACTATTTACTAATACTATTAGGTAGTAGTTTCGCCTTAATCTCCCTTATTATAATTAATATATTAAAATAGAGACTAAATAGAGCTAGACTCTAGACCTAACGCTCTTTTTTAAAGAGGATAAAGAGAGGGGAGGCTATAAGACCCTAAGAGCTAAAGCTATAAATAAGCTAGATATCCTAAAACCTATATCTAAACCTATTATAATAATAATCCCTAAAGCTTTCTTAGTACTCCTATTAACTCTAGAGGAATATTATAAATTTAGATAAAGTCTTATAAATAATTTATAACTCCCCCCTCTTAAACTTATATTAAAGGATATAACTACTATATTAATACTAGAGCTAAGCTTAAATACCTTCCATATATTATTTATAAAAAGTAAAGATATATTAAGTACTTTATTCCTAACCTAAGGAAAAGAAATAAGTAGCCCTCCTACGCCTAAGCTAAGTAACTTATAGAGTTACCCTAGTACTTATAACTAGGGTAAGTAATATAGTTAGATAGGCGCCTAGGAACTAGAAGCTAGTCTATTAAACCTTAATAAAGATAAAGGATATAATTAGGATATTAAATATATAGAGGATACTCCTCTACTATTACTACTACCTATACTACCTAGAGATCTTAGTAATAGAGGTAATAATAATAACCCCGAGGGCTAAAATAGTAAAGGAGGTAGCCCTAGCTATAATAATAGTAATAGCTAAAGCGATTAATACCCTTAACTACTAGCTAAGCTAAGAGATATTATTAAACTATTATCTAACTTTAATAAGTTCTTAGTTAGTTATAACTTTCTTATATTCCTTCTCTCTATAAATAAAGAAGGGGTAGTATAAGTAATAATTAGAACGTTAGCTATAGAACCTAGGTATAGTACTCCTCGATTTAAGACTAATATAATTAGGTTATTTAATCCGCCTCTATATAATAATAAAGTTAAAGATATATATATTAATAGTAGTTTAAGGACTATCTACTAAAATATATATTATTTTATTAATATAATTAATAGCTATATTAAGTCGGACGATAGGAACCTAGCTATAGCTACCCTTAACTTATATTAAATCTTACTAAGGTATACCTCGGACTAGTACTATACTAATCTAATACTTAATAAGAAAGCGGAACTTATAAACCCCGACTACGGGCTAGACTATTAGAAAGAGTTATTACTTGAACGTTTTTATTTATTATATAAAATTACTAAAGTATATTTAGCTAAGGAGAGGTATACTTTATATAATATATATAATTAATATAATCTTTAATACTAGATAACTAAGGTTACTTAACTATATAAAGATACTAAAGAGAGCGAATCTAAGGTATTACCTATTACTTATAATAAGATAGATATAGAACTAGTTATTAGTATTCCTTAGCTAACTAGTAATATAAACTGGAATAGGTTTATTATAAGCCTATAGAAGATAGTCCCTAGCTAGTATTAAATAGTTACTAAAGGATCCTAGCGAGTATTAGTCTAATTATCTACTAAGGTAACCTATATAGGAACCTCCGCGATATAATTATTACTAAAAGAGACCTTAACAGTAGGCTATATTATAGCTACTCGTTACTTATACTATATAAACCTAAAAGAAACTATATCTAGCTTATTATTATTAAGACCTATAAAGCAAGCTACTAATATAGCTACTAAACCCTTATTATCCGCTCGCAAGGAAATTCAGTTTAACTAATAATAAAGGCCTAAATACTAATATAAATAGCCCGTTTAATACGTTTAATATCCTTAACTACCTAGTTACCCTTTAGCCTATATAACTAAGAGCACTAGTTATAAGTAAGTAGAAGAGGAAGTATATACTTCGTTAGATCAGGGCGACTTTAACTATATCTAATATATTAAGGCTAGCGAGGATTTAGACTTATATAAAGAAGACTTAGTTATTAGTACTAATAACGAGGATAACTAAGAGCAATAAGAAGACGATCCTAAGTATATTAACTTAGTTACTTAACCCGCTTATTACTATAAATACCCTCTAGGTTATATCCCTAGATATAAGGATAAGTACCCTATTTTTAATATTAACTCCTTCTAAAATTCGCTCCTTAAGGATCCTAGAATCTACTCGTGCGAAACCTACCTTTATAATACTAAGCTATATACTAACTTTAAGAGTATTTTCTTATATTAGACCCTTCTATCCCCTTAGCTAAATATAACGCTTCTTAGTCCTATTAAGCTATAGTAATATATAGTTATATATTTATACCGCTATATATATACTAAGATTATTATCTAGGGCTATTATAACGGACTGCTAATTATAGTCTATATTAATACTAGCGCAGACTGCTTAGTTATAAGCAAAGCCTGCTTATAATAGTTCCGCACCCTCTTAAGAGAACCTAAGGTATTTAAGCTCTAAGGTATAGGAAGCCTTAAGACTATTGCCTAGGTAACCTTTATAATTCTTATATAAGGATAATAATAAAATAGCTATATAATAACTACTAAGCTCTATATAAGTATATAGCTTATCCTATATTTAGATACTAGTCTACTTATAGGGTAAGACTTTAATATACCTAATAGGCTCGACGTTTTAAACTTAGAATCGTGCGTCTAAATCGCATCCTATAATAATATTTAAATTCCCTCTTAAATCTATTTAAAAGTCCCTTTAAAAGTTTATAATATATTTACTATAAGAAATATAACTATTACGCTATATAATTACTCCGCTATTTAAATTAAGATACTATTAGTAAAATAGAGTCCCTTCTATTTAGCCTAAAGCATAAAGGGTGCACGTATACGTATATAAGTAATTCACTACTTATTCCTATTATTAATAACGCTCCTTACCTATTAAAGATTAAAAGAAGCACTAAGCTTAGAACTCTAGCGCCCTTTAAGTCTAATAAATACCTTAAACTAAAGACTTGTAATTAACTATAAATAGCCTTTTTAATATCATTACGCAAGGACCTAACGTATTATACCGTTTTTAGCCTTTCTAATTATAAGCTTATAATACTCGCTTAGCTACTAGAACTATTAGTTAATAAATAAGTAGAAATCTCTAACCTAACTAGTAAGGAAGTTAATTATAGCGTAACTAATAATAATATAACGCCGAATAGCGGAGATATCTATAAGGGGAATATTAACCTAAATAGTAAGATAGGTATAACTAAGCCTAAAAACTTATTAGTAGTTATTACTAAGGAAGGTATATATATCTATAACTAAGATACTAAAGCTATATAACGCTTTAAAGAGGTTATCTCGCATTACCCTGCTATCTAGAAGGATTAAGGACTAATTAACCTTCTAGAAGATTAATACCTTAAGATCGAACTTATTAAAAGATAGTAGAATATAAATATTAGCTAATAACTTTATCTTATTAGTAAAGAAGATAAGAACCTTATTAATAAAACTTTAGATAAGCTCTATGCTTAAAACTATATAGAATAGGGTAACTCTAGACCTATACTATTTAGAGCCCCTATATTTATTATATAGCGAAATATAAATAATAAGCGTAAAGGTTATATAGTTATAAACCTATATACCCTTAATAAAGCTACTATTCCTAATATATACCCTATACTACTATAATAAGATATTATTAAACGCCTTTATAATAAGCTATAAATTACTATAGTTAACACTTAATCCTTCTTCTATTAGTTTCTTATTAAGAAGGAATATTAAGATCGATTTACTATAGTTAGCTACTAGGGATAAGAACGTTTAAAAATAGCACTTATAGGATTCTATAATTCGCCTGCTCACGCTTAACGCGTTATAAATAGACTCCTATAACTATATAAGGAATATACCTATATATTTATTAATAATATTATTATTACCTTAAAGGACTTTAATACCTACCTTAAGTACCTTAATACGATTCTTAAACTCTTTATAGATATTAGACTCTCGCTTTTAGTAAAAAGGTTATTTATTAGATATCCTTCTATTAAGCTACTTAGCTTTATTATTAATACCTTTAGACTATTAAATACTTAAGACTATATTAATACTATTAAGAAAATTAAATACCCCTATAACCTCTACTAGCTTAAATACTAGATAGGTATAACTAGTTTCCTATAATATATAATACTACGCTATAGCTATTATATCTAACTACTCTAATAGTATAAAACTATATTACTTACCTAAGCCTAAGCTTAAGAGAAGGATAAAGGTATTATAAGAAAGCTCTTCTATTAAAAGATAAGTTTTAAACCTACGCTAGAAGAAGTAGCTAGCTTTAATAATATTAAGGACGCCTTAATAGTAGATAACGCCTTATTCTATTATAACCCTAATAAATAGTTATTGCTATAGCTTAACTTATTAAAGGAATATAGATATTCCGCGCTAATCTTCTAGCTAGCTAACTATATTAAATAGAAACCTTATAACCTAATTAAGTATACTAATATACGCCTAATTACTTATATTAATAAGGCCCTTAACTAAGCTAAATAGAAGTATTAGCCTATTAAACTTGAAGTAGCTTACTTAGCATAGGTAATAAAGAAGTATTAGCTAATACTATATTTATCTAAATAAGACCCTATAATAATACTTACTAACTATTTAGTAACGTATAATATTATTAAATAAATATTACTATAGTTAGAGGATAAGACGAGGTCTAACTTATAACTTATATTATTATTAGAATATCTTAGCTAGTTCTCCCTAGTATATTATTATATCCCTAGAACGTTAAATATTATAATAGACGCGTTATTATACCTACTTATAATAGAAATCCCTATTAAAGACGTTAGGGAACTTAATAAGATATAGGATAATATACTAATAGGTATTAACTTTATAATAGAAGTATCTCTTAATAATCACTTTAAGGCTAAGCTTATCTAATTATATACTAACTCTAAGTCCTAGAGTAAAATATATAAGATACTCTATAAAAAGGTAGATAATATAGACCTTAACTTTATTATATATAATAGTCTTCTTTACTATATTAACCCCTATATTAATAAACGAAGGCTTTATATCCTAAAATAGTTAGTAATACCTCTTATTAAAGAAGCTTATAATAACTACTATTACTTTAGAAAGAAACGGACGTAGAGGGCTATTAATAAATACTTTTATATACTATATCTTAAATAATAAGTTAATAATTATATAGCTAACTACCTATAATCTAGAATAATAAATATAGAATATTAACTACTACTAAGCGCGATATAGCTAATATTAATACTAGCTATTCCCTTCTATATAATTACTATAGACTTTATTATTAGACTTCCTAAAATACCTTTATAGTATTTAAGCTATGAAGTAGAGAACTTCTTATTTCTTAATATAGTACTTACTATAACTAATAAGTTCTCTAAAGTAACTCTCCTTATCCTAGGTTACTTAATATATACCGCTAAGATCTAGGGATGCCTCCTTCTATATAACCTCTAGTATAATAACTAGGGAATACTAAAAGCTATTATATCTAATTACAACTAAAAGTTCCTTTTAAAGTTTTAAACCGCACTATAAGCGGAATTATATACTAAATTAAGATTCTTAACTATATATTATCTATAAGCTAATAGTATTTAAGAATATAAAGATTAAACTATTAAACTAGCTATTTATTACTTTCTTAACCTTATTAATAATAACTAGGTAATATTACTACTAAGCCTTTAATATAATCTCAATAACGCCTACTTATAAGTTATTAGTTATTTACTAAACTAAATCCTATATAGTAATAATACTAATAACGTATTAAATATCCTAGGTAATACTAACCCTAAAATAAACTATAAAATCTTCTAAGAGGAAGTAAAAATTTTAATCGTAGTAGCTTAGCTATATATAAAGGAATAGTATAATAAAGAACATTATTTTATTACTTTTAAACTAGGCGACTAGGTATACCTTAAGATAGGATTAGGATATTATCTACTAGGATAACTAAACCTAAAGTATAGCTACTAGTATATCCTATTTAAGGTCCTTAAATATATTAATAAGCTAGTATACTACCTCGATATTCTACTTAATATAAATATTTACCTAGTTATATCTATTATCTAACTTATACTAGTACTAGCCCCTAGTAGTAACCTATTTAACTATTAAAATAACTACTAAGGCCTAGTTAATATTAAGGAAGATAATAATATTTATTAGCTTAAAGCATATAAGTATTTCGAGATTAAAAGTATTCTTAAAAAGCGAACCCTTATGCGAGGAAAGGTATAATATCTAGTTAAATAGAAAGGCTACCTACTAATATATACTATTTAAATATATAAAGACGCTATAAATATAGATAAACTTATTACTATATTTAAAAGTAAGGAATAAGAGATAGAATAGCGCTATAGATAAGTATAAGCTTAAAGACCTATCTAATAAGGTATTAAACTAGTATTAGAGCTTAGTAAAAGACTACTAAGGCGCTTAAGAGGAAGGCCCTATAAGAACCTAGGGGAATAATATAATATATATTTTAAATAAGGAACGCGCTACTTAAAGCACCTTAAATAAATAAGTAGACTATAAAGAGTATTATAACTAGGGCCTTATTATAAAATAAAGATATTTAGCACGCTTAGTATATCTAAGAACTTCACTCTGTTTATAGCGATATTTATATCTATCCTATTAGCGAAGATAACTACGCCTATTATACCTTCCCTCTTAAACTCCTTCTACCCTTAGTACTATAAGAACCTTTATAAACATAATTACCCTCCTCGCTAGAAGGTTAACCCCTACTCTTACTTAACTAATAAGAAAAATCAGCGCTTAAATATATATATATAAAATAAATTTATATTACTAAGTAACCCTATTAGTTATTACTACTACCTTTACCCGCTTAGTATTAAGCATATCTTTCCTCTATATATATATTTCGCTCAAGAGCGTTAACGCCTTTAACCCTATTACTATATTATTATTATACTTATATATCTCCCTTTATTACTATTATCCTTATTAAGATATTAAGGAATCTTATTAACGCTCTATATCGTTACGCGCTTAGCGCTACTAGAGTAACCTCTATTATATATACCTAGGTATTACTTTATTATAAATAGATAACGCTCTAAACGTAAAGACGCTAAGTATATTACCCTTAACTATATTTACTACTACTTATCTAATATTAAGATCCCTTATAATAAGCCTAGATATTATATTTATAACTAAGAAATCTTTAAGCGCGCCCTTAATTAAGAAACCTAATATTATAAAACTAGTTATAATATTTCTAATACCCTGTTTATTATCTACCTAGGTATTAATACTTACTTAGTTACCTAACTACTATCTATAAACCGAATTAAGTTCTACTACTAAGTCCCCTAATACTATCTTAAATATTAAGTAGCTATCCCTCTATAATGCTATATAGAACTCCCTTAAATATAACCTATATTATACTACTAATATCGCTAGTATACTTATTTCTATTAATTCTAGAGAGGCTTTAAGTAGAGATAACGAACCTATTACTACTAAATATAACTAAGCTAATAAAACTATTAACGCTAATTAGCCTAAACTATCCCTTAATACTAGCTAACCTAACTAAGCTACTAATACTACTAAATACGTTAAACCTTAACTATTAACTAATATTATTATAACTAGTACTAAATTAACTCCCGTTGCTTAGAATAAGACTAAAAGGATAGCTACTCCTAAGAAGTAAGCTACTAGTATTAATACCCCTAATATAACGGATACTATTAAGGCTATGGAGGGAATATAAGCCTATAGTAAACGTATTAGCTATATTACTATACTACTTAATAGATATAAAGAGACCTAGATCGCCCTAACTATAGTACTCTCCGAGGGTTATATTACTAACGCTAGCGCTATTATCCTTAACCTAGGCTAATTTATTAAATTAGCTACTAATAAGTTTAAGTTTATTATAATAACTATTCCCTAGGGACTAATATAAGAGAGCCTAGGCTTCCTTAGCCTAGAATAATACCTTACTACTAGGTTATCTACTAAGTATATAGTATTAGCTACTAGCCTAGAGGATTGCCCTAATATTAATCCTTCCTCTAATATTAGCCCCTTTAACGCTATTAACGCGCCTAGCTCCGCTAAGACGCCTAACGCTACTATTAGTATTAAGAAGATTATTATTATAAACTAGTAATCCTATACTTATATTACTAGCTTCTATTACCTTACCTATTCCTATATAAAGTTCCTAACTACTTAAGAGGTAATTAATATATACCTTTAGCGCCTCTATTTCTTTAACGCTACTAACCCTATCGCTACTTACTATACTAAACGCCTTACCTTATATATACTTATCTAAAATAGCTTAATTATCCTTAGTCTATATATATATATCCGCGCCCTTAACTTATTTATAACTAAATAAATTATAAGTAACCTAGAGTTTAGCGCTATATTACTATTCTTTATTATTAAGTAGATACTACGATACGAGTTTCCTAGTATATATACTAGGGATAACGCTTATATTAGTTAGGCTATAGTTAATAGTAATAACTCAAGCGCTATCTATACTCTCTTAGACCTTAGTAACCCTAAGGCTATAGATATAGCTAACTTTTAATATAAATATACTACTAACTTTTAAGGCCTTTATACTAACGTCGCCTCCCTTACTACCTTAATTATTATAATTAAAAATAATAGCGTTACTAAGGTATACCCTAAGGTTAGTAATAAATCTCGCTACCTATTCCTAGAGTAATATAAGGATAATACCTAACTAGCTACTACTTATAGTATTAGTATTAACTAACTCCTAGTTATAGCTAAAGAGATTATTAATAATAAGGATAAGGACTATCCTAACCTCTTAAAGATAACTAATATTATACCTAAGACTCCCTTAGCCTAAAGTAGGATATAATAAAACGTATAGAATAGAAAGGAAGTAAGGTTATATATAGTTACTTATATATAAGAGCATAGCTCTACTTACTAGTATATTACTATAATAGGAGGTATAAATCAAATTTTATACTATATATTATAGTTAACGCCTTTTTCTTCTTATATAAGTAATTAATACTAAACGCGCTTAGTGTAGTTATCCTACTTAAGGGTATCTAATGCGTTTAATACGTTAAATATACCTAAACGCGTTAACCCTTATAAAAGGGCTTATCGCCTTTAAGAAAGAAACCTTCGAAATTCATAGAGTTTTCACCTATAATTTTCGCCTACTACGTGGACTGTATTAAGATTATTATTCTTTAAATACTTTTCTTAGGTTTCTAGAAGGTTCTATTGCTTATTAATATATAACTAAGTATTTATAATACTTACTAATAGCTTGAAAGTATATTAATAATATTAACTTAATGTACTTACCTACTATTACTAATTAGAATACTCTAGAATAGCATAGAAAGTAGTAGAAACTACTAGAATATAGTATTAGTAATACTAACTAATAGTTTAGAGTATATTAATAATATTAACTTGATATATCTACTCACTATTACTAATTAGAATATTCTAGAAATATACTTAAAGTATATAAACCTAACTTACTTCCTCTTTACTTTCCAAGCTTTAATATTTTCCTAACTACTTTAATTAATATTATTAATATATATATATATATATATATTAGAAGCTCTTTTTATACTTACTATTAATATTATATTTAAAACTATAAAGCTCAGGTAAGTTGTCTTCTTTTTTATTACTTTATTAATTTATACTAATATATAAAATAATAGATATATATAACTAAAAACCCTATACGGGCAGTATTAAGGCAACTATAAGTCCTTAATATTAGTCTTATAATGCAACTATTAGTCATTATAAGCAAAAGGCCTATGTAAAGTTTAAAGATTAATTATTATAATAATTAACTTTAATAAGTACCACATATACCTATATATATATATATATTTATATATATATATACGTATATATATATATACATATATTAAGAGCCCTTTTAATACTTACTATTATTTTTACTTTTAAAACTATAAATTTAAAGTAAGTTATATTCTTTTTTACAAGTTTAT
>JAVHLU010001964.1:0-22947 GCA_036785755.1 Colletotrichum ledebouriae
AGATTCTACTACTATTAGTAAGAGTTAGTAAATAAAGGGTATTATAATAATAATAGTAATAGTTATAAAGGTAGAAAACTACGACTATTTATACTTTACTTATACCTAATATAAATAACTTTACTTTGTTATCTCTTTTATAAATAGGCTTATTAATAGGTTATTTATAGATATATTACTTTATATTTAGGTATTTTAAGGGATACTATATAGTTAGGCGCTTTTCTAGCTACTATTACGTTAAGGGGGGTATATTATAATACTTTTAGTATTAACCGTTCTTAGTATAGTATATAACTAATGTTAGCTCTAGAGCGACCTTTTTCTAGGGGTCATTCCTCTAACCGTGGTTATAAGTAACTACGTTATAGCTATTCTTATTATAATAGAACAAGCTCTTTAGTAACTATAAATGTGGCCCTATAGGATGTTTCTCAACACATCGTCTCGAACACGTCATTATCAACACTTTTTAGCGTCGCACAACTCGCGATCATCGATCTTGATAGCACCTGTTTTCTTCAGCGAAAGTCTACTAAAGATGCTAGCAGATAGGCACCACATCACATACTGAACTATTGACAGCACTACAAAGCATACCAGATTATTAGTTGTCGAAGCGTACAGCAATACGCCTACGTCTCTCGGTGGCTAGAATGCGTGACTAATTCGCAGCAGCTCCCACCCGAGTGCCGACGGCGATTTCAAGGCCAAGCCGTCAGTGGCCGTACACTCCAAAGTGTTAAGTGTTCCCCAGCGCATGCCGGCCTGACTCAGAGCAGTCAATGCAGCTACCCGCTAAAGCGCTGACCTTTTCCCCCGTATGACTGGCCACGGCATTCGGATCCGAATGGATTGACGTCACCCCTGTTGCAGCTCACCTCGTAAAGCCCGAAATGGACTCGGGGTGCGGAACCCAGGCATCGCCGAGGGTCTCTCAAGCGAAGGCGCCGCTCCCGCCAATGGCATCACCATTCACTCATGTACTTTGCGACGCACGCGACGCGAATTGTTATTGACAGCTTGGCGTCTGTTGTTCATGTTGCTGTTAATACCATTGATATAACGTGCGGTGCGCCTAGCTGGCCAGGAAGTAAAGTTTATCTGGTGTGTATAAAAACTCAGACTCGTCTCCAACCTGTCTCCAACCTGCCTCCACCATATTACATCACGACTTATTTCCCCTCATGTCTTCGCAATCGTCTTTGAAAGTCTTGATCGTCGGCGGTGGTGTCGGCGGCCCGTCGCTCGCGTTTTGGCTGGCGCAGATGGGCCACGACGTAACCATTGTCGAAAGGAACCCGTGTCTGCGCGCTCAAGGCCAACAGATCGACATCCGTGGCCAGGGAATTGCGGTGATTCGCCTGATGGGAATTGAGCCTGCCATTCGTGCCAAGGTCGTTGACGAAGCTGGTATTCGGTTTGTCAATTCAAGTGGCAAAACTCAGGCCGTTTTTGAAGCCAACAAGACAGGCGTCGGCAGACAAAGCTTCACTTCAGAGTTTGAGATCATGCGCGGCGACCTCTTGAGGATTCTGTTCGACAGAACAGAGGAGCTCGGTGTCAAATACATCTTTGGCAACACCATCGAGTCGCTGGAGCAGGATACTAACTCAGTCACGGTCCGCCTGACTGACGGCACCACGGGCACCTACGACCTTGTCGTAGGAGCAGATGGCCAGAGCTCAAGAACGCGGCGACTGATGCTCGGCCCTGGGGAGAAAGACCCATTCGTGACGTTCAACGTTCACGTGGCGCTCTTCACAGTACCAAGAGAAAAGACCGACGACAACTATGCGACCGTCTGTCTGTTTCCAAAGCAAAGAATGATCATGACGAGAACCGACAACCCGAAAACCAGCCAGGTATACCTGGGCATAGTGCCGCAAGACAAGGAAATCGACAGGCTGCTTATCGAGGCACAGAAGAGCCGGAATCTAGAAAGGCAGAAGCGCATCTGGATCGAGACGTTCAAAGACTGTGGCTGGCAGACTCCTCGCTTCCTCGATGCCCTTGAGGAGGGCGGCGTCTCAGACGACTTTTACAACTTTCAGATCGGCCAGGTCCGCATGGACAAGTGGTACAAGAATCGCGTTGTTCTGCTTGGCGACGCGGGCTACGGACCAAGTCCCATGAGCGGTAAGGGCACGACTTCTGCCTTCATCGGCGCCTATGTCATTGCCGGAGAAATCACAAAGCACTGCACTGGGCCCTCAGCTACGGACGGCGTGCCTGCTGCTCTTGAGGCGTACGATAAGACCATGAGACCATTCGTGAAGACTATTCAGGACATCAACACCAGGCCAGGGTTATGGTATCCGAAGTCGAACTGGCATGTCACCTTCGTCAACACCCTTTTGTGGCTCATCTCATTGCTCAAGATTGATAAGCTCTTCCAGAAGCTGCAATCGGATGACGTCGAGGGATGGACGCTGCCTGAGTATCCTGCGTTGCCGGTGAAAGTCTCCAAGAACACTGCCTGAAAGTGTTAAAACAGAAAGCATTATACATCTGGTTGATTCGAATCCAGAAATGCATCCTGCTCGGGATTCCCACAACTAGGTATGAAGAAAGAATAACCTGCTCAGCATGATAACTACTATTCTATCGCCGCTTGCCGTGGAGCATACTTAGCGCCAGATGTTCTGAACACAACATACCCTGGAGAATGCCCTGAGTGACTTTCGAAGTAAGCCTTCATCGTCAATAGGATATGTACTGGAGCGACATATGCGATGACAATGCTTGAGGGACACCTCGTCATGTGTCAAGGAGAGACGGAACAGGACTGCGTCACTCTTTCCCCCAACTAGCAAATGATCCTTTCCCCGATCGTCATCCTATAATCACGACTCGCAACACGATCTTCAGGTTTTCACCCCAAGTATGTAGTACACACTCATTGCACTTTGTTATGTGGTAGCTACCTCACCTATCCACAAAGCCTAGTTACACTCAATATCAAGTTACTCCAGAAGATTTGCCTAATACTCTACCCACATAAACCCAGTACGACCGCTTCATCCTTAGGAACACCCAACTCGCTACAAGCGAGGTTTGAAGTTGACGACTCACTGTCTATGTGGAACACTTGGCTTGCCCGGACCAGAGAGTACTGTCCGTAATTGACTAGTTCTCCTCGGCAGTAAAGAGCATAAATATGTCGCTGATAATATAGGTTAGAGGCGCAATATATAGTGCGAGGGCTTCATAGTATATAGAAGCATATAATAAGAGCGCGGGTCGCATTATAATTAGGTATAAGGATAGCTTTGCTTATATAACTATAATTGATATGCTTAATCCTAGTTTCTAACCCCTAACTATACATAAGATCTTTATTATTATATAGTAATATAACTAATGTAACTTAATAAATCTAAATCATATATTATAATAGTTATTAGAACAGTAAAGCTGTTAATATATAATTATCTAATATAATATAAATATTATATAGACTTTAATATATTTCTAAGAAGCTTATAGAGTTACTTATAGTTATAATAACTATACTATAGGATATAGAGGTAATAGGGCCTTAAGATAAAGCTATTATAGATCTTTAATATAAGATTATAGAGCTATAGTTAGCTTAGTAGAAGAAGCCTAAGGAGTATAAAACTCTTTAGGTATAATTATAAGAAGTATATAGGATATCCCTAGCGCTACTTAAAGTTAGTAATAATAATAGAGGTACTTTATTGCTAATAATATTACTATTAATAAGTACCCTAATTAGCCTAATCTATTCATACTTTAGAGTATAAGAGGAACTAAGCTAGTTAGATATTGAAATAATAGATACCCTACTAGTAGCTAGGGTTATTATTATTATATTTAAGCTAAGTATAAACCGCTTTAAGGACTTTTACATAAAGCTCCTAAAGGATTATTACTTAAAGGGATCTATAAATGAGATTATATAGTCTATATAAGTATAAATAGTACTTATAGTTTATAAAGCTACTCTTGTAGATAACGTAACTTATATAGAGCACCTCTATATAGTAGTAGAGATATATAATAACCTTATAGAAGGATTATTATTACTTATAATATATATTTAAAGTAGCTCTAAGATATAGGAGACCCTTCTATAGACATATACTAGCGCTAGTATTATATTATAAGGTGAATTATAAGACTAGATGTATATACTAAAGCTTATAAAGGGTAATCTAATAGTATATATTAGGATAGGATAAGTTAGACTTAGTAGCGCAGCTTCTAAAGACTCTCCTTAGCATATAGACCTATTATAGGAGGACTATAGGGTAGAGCGCGGAGAAGGGGAGTATAGCAGACTTTAGTATTATTATATTATTATTATTATTAGTACCTTAATAATCCTATACCTTATTTCTTTAATATTATAGGAAATAGAGTAAAGTTATTAGTTTACTATGATATTTTTAGAGTGCTATAGCTGTATGAATATAAGGGATATAGAAAAGTAAAGCATATAAATAGATTTAACTCTAGATTTCGCGTCGAATGGTCTACCTTTCGATGCTATATAACTAGGGTTAATATATTCTAAATAGTTAAGCTTAAGGTTTATACCTATAGTAAGGTAAAACAAGGCAAAATAAGACGCTATATTTAAGCGTTCTTAGCTTTATATATATATAATAAAGCGCTGATATATGTATGAGTGAAACCACGCTAAGTTTCACGATACTACTAGGATAGGATAAGATAGACTTAGCGGCGTAGCTTTTGAAAAAGTCCCATTAGCGCACGGACCTATTATAGGAGGACTATAGAGTAGAGCGTAGAGGAAAGGAGTATAGCAAACTAGAGCTTTATTATTAGTATTATTACTATTAGTACCTTAATAATCCTATACCTTAATTTTTAGTATTTTCTTAGCGAATTAATATCTAATTTAAATAATCTCTTCTAATTAGATCTATAAATTAATTTTTATATCTTTTATAGTTATTTTTGATATTCCTATGCCTTCCGTTAGGAACGTTAATCTTTACCCTTTAGGAAGCTAGGCCTACCTAAGAAAAATAACTCTCTTAAGTTCGGAATTACACTGCAGCCCCTTCGCAAAAAGACTATAATAAATTTACCTAGTTCGTAAGTATAATTTAGGAAATACTATATAGGTATTTTAACCTATACCCTCTACTAGTTAAGGAAAATAATATAGGAACCCTATATATTCCTATTACTTATAAGCAAACCCTTATATAAAGTCGGACGCGCGCCGCACTAGGGCTAATTATATTAGAGCTGAACGGGCTACTAAGGCTCTCGTGGCCTAGAAACGCCCTCGCTAAACCTTCTAGCAAGGTACTATAAAAGCTACTATATAAGACAACTCCTTAACCTAAAAGGTTAACCTTCTAATAAGGTAAATACTACTATATAAGAGGTAACTCCTTAACTAAAGAGGTCTTTCCTAAGAGGTTCTTATAGCTAGAAGCATAAGAAGCTCTGCTATAAGCAGGGCCTTATACCTCTCCCTCTTCCTTATCCTTATTAAACTTATAATAAATCCTTAACTATATTAGTACTAGACCCTATATATAAATATACTAAGCCTAAGCGAGGCACGCCCTTTAGTATAAATAATATAGAGGGGGTTATTAGAGAGTTTAGCCTTAATATAATTAATAAAACCCGCTCTTTAATTGACTACTCTGCTATATATAGAGAGCGTATTATTAATATAGCCCTTAAGAGAGCTTATTTTAATACCCTTATAGGGGACTCTATAAGGTATAATAGTATTAGAGCTAAGTAAGTAAACTTAGTAGTAGAAGTTTAGTAGGTTATTATATACTCTATAGAGTAGCCCTTCTTTAAGCAGGTCCTCTATATTACTAAGGCAGAGGTAGCCTAGGCAGCCTAGGCCTATTAGGGGAACGTCGGTGAGTATAGCTTATGCTAAATAGAGAGAGCGTTACTAACGATAGTATAGCAAAGATAGTAATAACTTCTAGTAGATAAAGCGGGTAATAGAGGTAGTATTAGTAGCGCGGGTAGTGCGCGAGAGGAAAAGTCGATAGTTTTATAATCTATTAAATAATTAAAAACCACGTTATTATTAATATAAAGTTAAAGATCGTGAGGCTATTAATAGGCATATATTAGGTAGGAAAGTTATAATCACGTGACCGAAGGCTATGTATTGTTAGGAGGCGCGGAGTTAGAAGGTCTATTGCACTTGAGCAGGTAAAATCGCTATGTAGTAGCTAGAGGCTAAAATAACTCTCTTATTACTATTAAACCCCTATATATTAAAAGCTTAAATCTAATTATCTTTTTAAAGAATAAAGCTAATTTATCCTAGGTCTAGATAAATATAAGTTTATATAGCTTAGTTTAGTTTATACTACTCTTATTAGCTCTTATTAGTTCTTATTAGCTTTTTATTAATAGCCCCTATGTATATAAAAGGCTCTAGCTAGTAGTTAGTAGAAATAAGTACTTATTAGTATATTTATACCTAAATTAAGGTTAGATAGTATTAGCTATAACTAGACTTCGTATATAAGACTTTAAAATATAATATAAGGTAGTTATTAAGAATTACTTTTAGCGAGGTAGTTATTAAGAACTGCTTTTAAGCTTTAAAAGATCTCCTTATTTATCTTCTTTATAAGATACCTATAGATTTTAAATAGTATATAAGCTATAAAAATAAATAGCTACTCCTTAGTATAGCTTATAATATACTTACGTTCTATTCTTAATTATCTCTAACTTAATATATATAGCTCTAATAAGAGCAGGAGGTATATAAAAAACTATATATTAGGATAGGATAGGATAGACCTAGCTACGTAACTTTTGGAAAACTCCCTTAGCGCACGGACCCGTTACAAGGAGACTATAGAGTAGAGCGTAGAGGAGAGGAGCGTAGTAGAGGAAAAGATAGTATTATTATTATCATAATTAGTACTCTAATAACCCTATACCTCGTTTTTTAGCAATTTCTTAGCAGATCTACGCCCGATTTAGATAATCTCTTTTAATTAGATCTACGAATTATTCGACGTATCTTTTAAGCCTACTCTTAATATTCTTACTTATTTATAGGTAGAGCTATGTTATTTGTTATCTTTCTAGTTCCCTTCGGTTCTAGCCCTTTCTAATATTAAGAAGAGAGTATTATATATAGAGATTACTATACTATCTACTTATTTAATAACTATCCTCGCTATATATCTTAATAAGAAAGTCTATTTTTTCAAGTGTGTAATAAGTACTTATTAGTATATTTAGACCCTTATTACTATTAAATCAAGTTAGTTATAACTAGACTTAGTAAATAAAACCTTAGAATATAGCTTAAAGCCCTTATTATTAAGAATTACTTTTATGCTTTCTAGGACCTGCTTATTTATCTTCTTTATAAAGTACCTATAGATTCTAAGTAGTGTATAAGTAATACCGAACGCGCTTAGCGCGGTTTTCCTGCCTAAGAGCGTTTAACGTAATTAACGCGTTAGATATACCTAAACGTAGTAAGCCTCCTTGAAAGAACTTATTGCCTTTAAGAAGAAAACCCTCTAAAGTTATAGAATCTTTACCTATATCTTTTACTTATTATATAAATTATATTAATTAATAGCACGACGTTAATAGTTAGCTATATCCCCTTATAACTAAGAATATCCCTTATAATTAAGAAAGGCACTTAATTATATAAATGGTTAACCCTATTAAGTTTATATAAAGTAGTATTTTAGTAGTTAATACCTATAGGTATTACGCCTTATTAATAAGGCCTCTAAACTCCCCCTTTCCCTTAAATAGGAAATATTCATAAGAGATATTAACCCTTTACTATTTCCCTTAAGTAGGAGATATCCCTAAGAGATATTAAACCTTAAAGATTTCCTTAACTAAAGAATATTCCTAAGAGATAATAAACCTTAATAATAATACCCTATAAGCTACTCTTAGATTATAAGGTTAAAGAAAGTCTTAAGTCTAACCTCCTAGAACCTATTAATTATTTAATAGTTATAAACTTTATAATCGTGCTTAAGTACTACCTTAATAAGTTCTACGCGCTCCTTACTTTAACTAAGTATACCTTCTTTAGGTTAGCTAGAAAAGCGAGTATTATAGCTATTACTCGTAAGAATTTTAAATAACGTTTAGCTAACTACTATAGATATATTTAAAGGTTATTATTGTATAGGGAAGTATATAAAATTACTTAATATATTTAAGGTAAGGTCCTAAGGGTATAAATAATAAACCTATAACTATTTACTAATACTATTAGATAGTAATATTACTTTAACCTCTCTTATTATAATTTATATATTAAAATAAAGACTAACTAAAGCTACGTATTAGATATAACCCTCCCTTTTAAAGAGGATAAAATAAGGGGAGGCTATAAGACCTTAAGAGCTAAAGCTATAAATAATCTAAATATCCTAAAACCTATATCTAAACTTAATATAATAATAATTCCTAGAGCTTTCTTAATACTTTTATTAACTCTAGAGGAGTATTATAAGTTTAAATAAAGTTTTATAAATACTCTATAACCCCTACCTCTTAAACTTATATTAAAGGCCTCTGGCTACTGCATAGTGATTTTACCTGCTTAAGTATAACAGACCTTCTAACTCCGCGCCTCCTAATAATACATAGCCTTCGGTCACGTGAACTTACTAACTACCTTTCCCAACTATTAAGCTTAGAATTACGCCGCAGCCCCTTCGCAAAAAGACTATAACAAATTCACCTAGTTCGCAGGCATAATTCGGGAAATACTATATAGGTATTTTAACCTATACCTTCTACTAGTTAAAGAAAATAATATAGGAACCCTATATATTCTTACTACTCGTAAGTAAACCCTCTAAATATTATAAAGTTAGTTGCGCGCTATACTAGGGCTAATTATATCAGAGCTAAACGGGCTACTAAGGCTCTTATAGTAATACCCTTACTAAACCTTCTAATAAGGTACTATAAAAACTACTATATAAGATAACTCCTTAACCTAAAAGGTCGACCTTCTAGTAAGGTACTACGAATACTACTATATAAGAGATAACTCCTTAACTAAAGAGGTCTTTCCTAAGAGGTTCTTATAGCTAGAAGTATAAGAAGCTCTATTACTATAAGCAGGGCTTTATACCTCTCCCTCTTCCTTATCCTTATCCCTTAACTATATTAATACTAAACCCCGTATATAAATACGCTAAGCCTAAGTAAGATATACCCTTTAATATAAATAATATAGAGGGGATCGCTAGAGAGTTTAGCCTCAATATAATTAATAAACCCCGCTCTTTTATTAACTACTCTACTATATATAGAGAATATATTATTAGTATAGCCCTTAAGAGGGCTTATTTTAATACCCCTATAGGGGATTCTATAAGGCGCGATAGTATTAGAGCTAAGTAAGTAAACTTAGTAGCGGAAGTTTAGTAGGTTATTATATACCCTATAGAGTAGCCCTTCTTTAAGTAAGTCCTCTATATTACTAAGGTAGAGGCAGCCCAGGTAGTAAACGTTAGTAAGTATAGCTTATACTAACTACCTTAATATAGAGAGAGCGTTACTAATAATAGCATAGCTACTACGAAGGCGTTAGCTAGCCCGATCGAACAAGAGGACTAGCGGACGAAGCGGTAATAGAGGCGGTATTTAATAGCAGCGCGGGTAGTGCGCGAGAGGAAAAGTTAATAGTTTCGTAGTCTATTAAATAATTAAAAACTACGTTATTATCAATATAGAGTTAAAGATCGTGAGGCTATAGGCACGTATAAGTACGCCTATAGTTAGGAGAGTTATAATCACGTAACCGAAGGCTATATATTGTTAGGAGGCGCGGAGTTAGAAGGTCTATTATACTTAAGCAGGTAAAATCACTATGCAGTGGCCAGAGGCCACCTTTCCTAACTATAGCTATACTTATACATACCCTACTAGATAGCCTCACGATCTTTAGCTTTATATTAATAATAACGTGGTTTTTAATTATTTAAACTATAAAACTAGTAACCTATCCTCTCGCGCACTACCCGCGCTACTAATACCGCCTCTATTACCGCTTTATCCGCTAGAAGGTATTACTATCTTTACTATACTATTATTAGTAACGCTCTCTCTATTAGTTAGCGTAAGCTATACTTACTAACATTCCCCTAATAGGCCTAGGCTACCTAGGCTACCTCTACCTTAGTAATATAGAGGACCTGCTTAAAGAAGGGCTACTTTATAAAGTATATTATAACCTACTAAACCTCTACTACTAAGTTTACTTACTTAGCTTTAGTACTATTATACCTTATAAAATCCCCTATAGGGGTATTAAAATAAGCCTTCTTAAGGGTTATACTAATTATATACCCTTTATATATAGCAGAGTAGTTAATAAAGGAGCGGGTTTTATTAATTATATCGAGGCTAAACTCTCTAGTAATCCCCTCTATATTATTTATATTAAAGGGTATACCTTACTTAGGCTTAGTATATTTATATATAGGGTTTAGTACTAATATAGTTAAGGGATAAGGATAAGGAAGAGGGAGAGGTATAAAGCCCTGCTTATAGTAATAAAGCTTCTTATACTTCTAGCTATAAGAACCTCTTAGGAAAGACCTCTTTAGTTAAGGGGTTACCTCTTATATAGTAATATTTATAATACCTTACTAGAAGGTTAACCTTTTAGGTTAAGGAGTTATTATATATAGTAGCTTTCGTAGCACCTTTAGCACCTAACTAGAAGGTTAACGTTTTAGGTTAAGGACTTATCTTGTATAGTAGCTTTGCTACGAGAGCCTTAGTAGCCCCTTTAGCTCTAATATAATTAGCCCTAGTGCGGCGCGTATCTGACTTTATACGAGGGTTTGCTTATAAGTAGTAGGAATATATAGGGTTCTTATATTATTTTCTTTAACTAGTAGAGGGTATAAGTTAAGTTACCTATATAGTATTTCCTAAATTATGCTTATAAACTAGGTGAATTTGTTATAGTCTTTTTGCGAAGGGGCTGCAGCGTAATTCCGAACTTAATAAAACTTATATTAAAGGATATTACTACTATATTAATATATCACAGCGCTGGCTTAGACCTAACTGCAATTCAGGTCACGTAACCGCTTAGCTATATAATCTCTAAGCGACTCTTTAGCCTTCTAGGGCTACGCTAACCTATAGTTAGACTTTTCCCTTCTTTAATATAGAATCTACTTAATATAATATAATTAAAATATACTAACCTTTACCCCTTTTACTATTTATAATACTATTCTATATTTAATCTTAATTCTCTATAGATAGAAGTATAATATCTTAATTAACTACTATTACCCCTACCTTATTACTTAACTAATACGAGTATAATACCTAACTAAGCGCTAAGCTAACTAATCTATACCCCGACCGATCTAAATCTAATTAATACCCCCTCTCTACCTTATAATAATATACTAAATAAGACCTAAATAGCTAGTTATAGTTATAAGGCTATCATAGCGCTTATACTTAATACTAGAAAACTCCTAAAGCCTTATATTAAGGCTCTTTAATACTATTATACTACGCTACCTAATTATAATACCCTGCTATATAAGGGCCTAAAGGTTCTTAACCCGAATAAGCCTATACATAAGTAGCTTCTTAAAGACTTATTTATAGACCTTAATATAGAGGGATATAAGAGCTTAGCCTAGAGCGCTATTATTAAGTTATAGAAGTTCCGTAACCTCCTTATTACTAATTATAATTACTTAAGCAAAGGTTAGAAGGTTATTCTTACTTTTAATATTATAATATAGCGATTCTAAAATAACCCCCACTTAACCCTTATCTAGGTTTAAGATTAGCTTATAAAGAGAGCTACTTGAAGCACTAAGTCTTATGCTTTATATATCAGATATATTACTATAAGTAATAAGTTTAATATATTTTATGATACTACCCTCTACTTAGAATATAATAATTAACAGTTCTAGGAGCGTCTTAATAATACCTATATTACTAGTAATACTCTAAGTAGTTCGCTATACTTAAATATTACTAGGAAGAGTATAACTAAGCCTAATATAATATTACTATTATTATTAAGGAGTAGGATAAGGTAAGGGATATTAATAAAGCTTTACTCTAGCGTTTTAAGCGTAATATAACTACTACTCCTCCCCTAGTAAACTATCTCTCTAGTAATTATAACGCTATACTTTAGGTAATTTTTAACTAGATAATATACCTTAAGAGTTAGGTCTATTCTAGCTCGCCCTTATTAATTATTAGTAATAGTAATACCTAGACTACTAAGATACATCAGGTCCCTATTTTTATAAGTACTAAGAGTACTAATCCTAAGTACCTGAAGTTTAATACCTATCTTCTTTATATTAACATATATTTTAATAATAGAGAGTACTATTGAGTTCGGAATTACGCCGCAGCCCCTTTGTAAAAAGACTATAACAAATTCACCTAGTTTATAAGTATAATTCGGGAAATACTATATAGGTATTTTAACCTATACCCTCTACTAGTTAAGGAAAATAATATAAGAACCCTATACGTTCCTATTACTTATAAGCAAACCCTCTAAATATTACTATATAAAGTCGGATACGCGCTATACTAGGGCTAATTATATTAGAGCTAAATAGGCTACTAAGGCTCTCGTGGCCTAGAAACGCGCTCGCTAAACCTTCTAGTATGGTAAAAGCTACTATATAAGATAACTCCTTAACCTAAAAGGTCGAACTTCTAGTAAGGTATTAAAGGTATTATAAAAGCTATTATATAAGATAAATCCTTAACTTAAAAAGTTAACCTTCTAGTAAGGTATTAAAAGTAAATACTACTATATAAGAGGTAACTTTTTAACTAAAGAGGTCTTTCCTAAGAGGTTCTAATAGCTAGAAGTATAAGAAGCTCTACTATAAGCAAGGCCTTATACCTCTCCCTCTTCCTTATCCTTATCCCTTAACTATAATAGTACTAGACCTTATATATAAAAATACTAAGCTTACGCGAGGTATACCCTTTAATACTAATAATATATAAGAGCTTACTAGAGAGTTTAATATTAATATAATTAATAAAACCTACTCCTTCTTTAATTACTCTATTATATATAGAGAGTATATTATTAGTATAGCCCTTAAGAGGGCTCTTATTAATACCTCTAGAGGGGATACTTATTATTATATTATAGCTAAGTAAGTAGACTTAGTAGTAGAAGCTAGGCGGGTTATTATATACCCTATAGAGTAGCCCTTCTTTAAGTACGTCCTCTGCACTATTAAGGTAGAGGTAGCCTAGGCCCCTTAGGGGAACGTTAGTAAGTATAGCTTGCGCTAAATAGAGAGAGCGTTGCTAACGATAGTATAGCTAGCGGACGAAGCGGTAATAGAGGCGGTATTAGTAGCGTAGGTAGTGCGCGAGAGGAAAAGTTAATAGTTTTATAATATCTTAAATAATTAAAAACCACGTTATTATTAATATAAAGTTAAAGATTATAAGGCTATAGGCACGTATAAGTATAGCTATAGTTAGGAGAGGATCACGTAACCGAAGGCTATATATTATTAGGAGGCGCGGAGTTAGAAGATCTATTGCACTTAAGCAGGTAAAATCACTATGTAGTAGCTAGAGGCTATAGAGAGTATTATCATAAGTCCTAATACTTTAAGTATATATTCTTATACCTTAGAGGAACTACTAATATTATCTTACCCCCTCTCCTCTTAGGGGATCTACTTTAAATTATTATAATAAAATAGCTTATTAATAAGCTAAAGAGTATATTTATTAACCTAGTTGAGTATAATAAGGCTTAAATAAAGCTTAATACCCTTATTATCTTATTAAAGGATATATAGATTAAATAAGCTACCTTTATTAAACTTACTTATTAAGTTCGGAATTACACCGCAGCCCCTTTATAAAAAGACTATAATTAATTTACCTAGTTCGTAGGTATAATTTAGGAAATATTATATAGGTATTTTAACTTATACCCTCTGCTAGTTAAGGAAAATAATATAAGAACCCTATATATTCCTACTACTTATAAGTAAACCCTCTAAATATTATAAAATTAGATACGTGCTATACTAGGGCTAATTATATTAGAGCTAAATAGGCTACTAAGGCTCTTATAGTAATACCCTCGCTAAGCTTTCTAATAAGGTGCTATAAAAGCTACTATATAAAATAACTTCTTAACCTAAAGGGTTAACTTTCTAGTAAGGTATTATAAACACTACTATATAAGAGATAACTCCTTAACTAAAGGGGTCTTTCCTAAGAGGTTCTTATAGCTAGAAATATAAGAAGCTCTATTATTATAAGTAGGGCTTGGCCTCTGGCCACTACATAGTGATTTTACCTGCTTAAGTGCAACAGACCTTCTAACTCCGCGCCTCCTAATAATATATAGCCTTCGGTTATGTGATCCTCTCCTAACTATAGCTGCACTTATACGTGCCTATAGCCTCACGATCTTTAACTTCATATTAATAATAACGTGGTTTTTAATTATTTAAACTACGAAACTATTAACTTTTCCTCTTGCGTACTACCCGCGCCGCCGTTAAATACCGCCTCTATTACCGCTTCGTCCGCTAGCTATGCTATTATTAGTAACGCTCTCTCTATATTAAAGTAGTTAGTATAAGCCGTACTTACTAATATTTACTGCCTAGGCTGCCTCTACCTTAGTAATACGGAGGACCTGCTCGAAGAAGGGCTACTCTATAGGGTATATAACGACCTACTAAACTTCTACTACTAAGTTTACTTACTTAGCTCTAATACTATCGCGCCTTATAGAGTCCCCTATAGGGGTATTAAGGTAAGCCCTCTTAAGGGCTATACTAATAATATACTCTCTATATATAGCGGAGTAGTTAATAAAGGAGCGGGTTTTATTAATTATATCGAGGCTAAACTCTCTAGCGATCCCCTCTACGTTATTTATACTAAAGGGTATACCTCGCTCGGGCTTAGTATATTTATATATAGGGTCTAGTATTAATATAGTTAAGGGATAAGGATAAGGATAAGGGAGAGGTATAAAGCCCTGCTCGTAGCAGAGCTTCTTATACTTCTAGCTATAAGAACCTCTTAGTAAAGACCTCTCTAGTTAAGGAGTTACCTCTCGTATAGTAGTATTTACTTTTAGTACGTTACTAGAAGGTCGACCTTTTGGGTTAAGGAGTTATCTTATATAGTAGCTTTTACCTTACTAGAAGGTTTAGCGAGGGCGTTGCTACGAGAGCCTTAGTAGCCCGTTTAGCTCTAATATAATTAGCCCCAGTGCGGCGCGCGTCCGACTTTATAATATTTAGAGGGTTTACTTATAAGTAGTAGGAACGTATAGGGTTCTTATATTATTTTCCTTAACTAGTAGAGGGTATAGGTTAAAATACCTATATAATATTTCCCGAATTATGCCTGCGAACTAGGTGAATTTGTTATAGTCTTTTTGCGAAGGGGCTGCGGCGTAATTCCGAGCTTAATAAGTAGGGCTTTATACCTCCCCCTCTTCCTTATCCTTATCTCTTAATTATATTAGGACTAGACCTTATATATAAAAGCGCTAGGCTTATATAAGGTATACCTTTTAATACTAATAATATAGAAGAGCTTACTAGAGGTTTTAGTATTAATATAATTAATAAAACCCGCTCTTTTATTAATTACTCTATTATATATAGAGAGTATATTATTAATATAGCCCTTAAGAGGGCTCTTATTAATACCCTTAGAGGGGATATTTATAATTATATTATAGCTAAGTAAGTAGACTTAGTAGTAGAAGCTAGGTGGGTTATTATATACCCTATAGAGTAGCCCTTCTTTAAGGAGGTCCTCCGCACTATTAAGGTAGAGGCGGCTTAGGCCCCTTAGGGGTTAGTAAGTATAGCTTGCGCTAACTGCTTTATCATAGAGAGAGCGTTACTAATAATAGCATAGCTACTAGTAGATAAAGCAGTAATAGAGGCGGTATTTAATAGCAGCGCGGGTAGTGCGCGAGAGGATAAGTTAATAGTTTCGTAGTTTAAATAATTTAAAACTACGTTATTATCGATATAAAGTTGAAGATCGTGAGGCTGTGATCACGTGACTGAAGGCTATGTATTATCAGGAGGCGCGGAGTTAGAAGGTCTGTTACACTTAAGCAGGTAAAATCACTATGCAGTGGCCAGAGGCCTTAAACTTACTTATAAAGCGTAACTCCTACAGTCTTAGTAGCGCTAGAAGTTCTATAAGAAGCTACTTACTTCCCTTTAGAACTAGTACTCTATTTATTATATAAATAGTACCCTTAAGTTCTAGAACTATACTACTTAGGTCCATATTATAAGTTATATTATAATACCTTCCAACAACTACCTAGTTAACTAAATTACTATATAAGGCTCTACTCTAGGAGCCTATACTAAACCCTCTAGTAGAGGAAACCCTGATATATAAGCCTATACTAACTAGGACTAAATCCCTAAGGCTTTATATAAGAAGCTCTATAACTAGGGTATTTACTTTATTTATAATAATACTAGCTATACCTCGCGGGACTACCCCTATAAGAAAGCTAGAGCTACTATAAGTATTACTAAGCCTATTAATACTACTAATAATAACCTAGAGCTAATAGAAAACTAGAGCCCCTAGTAATAATAAACTCCCTACTAGGGGAGGATTAAAACGATTAGTAATTAGTAATAATACCTACTAACCTATGATAATTAATTAATAATAAACTACTAGAGAAAGAATTAGTTTTAGTTTATAATAGATAGAATATTTGCTTTAGAGCCCTTTTTAATACTAGAGTAAGTAGCTATACTTTTATAAATACCTATATAACCCCCTTATTAGGGGAGGGACTTTTACTATACTAAATATAATACGTTATAGCGCCCTATCCTAGCGAATAGGTTTAATAGAGAGCTATTAGAGATTATAATTAAGATATAAATAACCTATATATAAGTAAACTGCTAAGAATTAATATAAATACCCCTCCTCTAACTTAATATAGGGAGGTATATTCTTATTCTTAGCTATTTATAGTTTAATTACTATAATAGTAATATAGATATATACTATTAGTACTTATATTACCCTAGTAATACCCCTATAGCCTAAGTCCTCCCTAAATAATTATATAAGATACTAAGAACCTCCTTTAACTTATTAAAATTAATATTAAGTATTAACTTAATATAGAACGCTATTAAACTATATTTGAAGGTAAGGAATAGCTATATAATATATAAAGAGCTATAGGAAGTAAGATAAAAGCCCTTATAAAGATCCTATAGCGAAACCTTATACCTAAGGACTTAGGGTATAATAATAACTTATAAAAGATAAATATAGCATTACACGAAGCGCTAATAGCTAATTAGACCTAGCTAATACTATATTAAAACCCTAGAGCTCTTAGCCCCGAGGCCTAATAAGTAAAGGAAAAACCTTAATATAGCGCTTATTAGCGCTATAGGGTTTAAGAGGAACCTAAAGCGTGCTAATATTAGATTAAGCTCTATATTACTATTGAGAAAGGGCTAGAACCGAAGGGAACCAGAAAGATAATAAATAACATAGCTCTACCTATAAACGGGTGAGAATATTAAGAATAGGCTTAAAAGATATATAGAATAATTCGCAGATCTAATTAAAAGAGATTATCTCAATCTAGCGTAGATTCGCTAAGAAATTACTAAAGAAACGAGGTATAAGGTTATTAAGGTACTAATTATAATAATAATAAAAAAATACTCTCCTCTCCTCTACTACGCTCCTCTCCCCTACGCTCTACTCTATAGTCTCTTTATAATAAGTCTATACGCTAAGGGAGTTTTTTAAAAGTTATATAGCTAAGTCTATCCTATCCTATCCTAATTATCCCCTTAAGATTCTTTATAATATTATAAAAGAGGGTCTTAAAAAATAAATAAAACTACTTTATAGAAATAATAAATAAACTCTATTTATAGATCTAATCTATTAATAATATCTTCTAAGCAGGCGATCTTATTATTAAGAAGGTCCCTTAGGTTTAACTATCTTCTACTATAGGTTATATTTTAATAATAGCCTTACTACCTCTTTTTTTTTATTATACTCCTTATCCTACTCTAATCCTTAGTATACCTAAAACTACTCGCCTTATTATACTAGGCGTGAGAACTTATAATAATACGCTCCCTTAGGTATATTCTACTTAATCTAATCCTATTAGTTAACCCTCTACTAGACGTAGTTCATATAGCTATAGTTATACTTATTTAAAGGACTAAGCCTCTTAAGATATAATAGTATATCTATAAGTATAGTTCTTAGGCGTAGCTTAATAGTTATATTATAACTTAGTATTTATAAGACCTATAACTAAAGCTAATATTTAAGGTATTTAAGCTTATTATCTAGTATTTTAGATAAAGTAGACCTAGATAATACTAATAATCTATAAATAGGTTAAGGAATATCTGCTATAGGAGATAGCGTAATATTATTATTATTTCTAAAGTTTATTATATTATTATTTATAAGTAAAGGAGTAAGAGGGTATAAAGGGAAGAAAGGTACTTTCTTAAAGTCTTCTTAGCTTAATAGGGTATCTTATAGAGCTATAGTACTATTAATAGTTAAGTTATAGAACTCTATAGTAATTATAGATATATATTAAGTAACTAAGGGGATTTTAGAGTTAGAGAATAATATACTATTACTTAAGGTTATATTACTAAAACGTGGAGATAGTAATCCTTCTTAAATTAGAGCTCTAGCCTATTTAATATATAAGAGATTATATATAAATCTATCCCTCTACTAAACTAAATTAACTATATAGGTATTAATTAATAGGAGCTTTTAGAGTTATAGAGGGGCTCCTATCTTATAATACTATATATTAAGGTTTTATATAGCCTCGATAAAGCGCTAATTACTATTCTAGTCTTATATAGAGTTATAAAAGAAGTAGTAGCTAGTTAACTAATCTATAAAGATCGCAGCCTAGTAATAATTACTATAGTTTAGTAGAAAGAAAGCCCTAGTAATATCCTAGAGATTCTTCGCCTCTTCTCTTTTAGGCTTTATAAAAGCCTTATTAATTTCTTTCTTAAGTTACTAGGCTAGCTTATAGATTAGGGTATAGATATTATAAGGGTAGCCCTTAATTATAAATATAAAAAGGGCTATAACCTCTAAATTATCTAACTCCTCTTATCTTATTAGCTTCCCTTATATATTATAAAGGTCTAATAAATATTCTACCTAGGCTAAAGTTATAATAGATAACCCTCAATTATACTAAGTTATTAAGTAATTTATAAATTCTTAGTTCTATTATATATATTATAGAACTACTAGTATAGGCTTATTGTTATTTAGTATAGGGTTCCCTTTAGGCTTTATAATATTAAATCCTACTAAGGTATTAGTAGGGCTAAATATAATATCTCTTAGGGTAGTAGGGGCTAAGTAGGGTAATATAGATAGTTTTATAAACCTAAGGTAGTTAAGATACTTTATAACATTAGCTAGTTACTATAAGTTATAATCCTTCTTCTATTTTTTATAGTTATTCCTTCTTTTTATATCCTAGATATTTAGTTCCTTTAATAATCCTTCCTCTCTATCTAACTCTTTTAGATTAGTATGAATTATTAAATTAGTTTATAAATTAGTATCTATAAGTATTAATATATTAATATCTATCCTATCTAGAGAGGAAACCTCTAGGTCTATAAATTAAGGGGTATATTTAGCTATTTAATATTTAATATCTTCTTAAGCTATTTTTTTCCTAATATCTTTATCTCTTAGTTTAAAGTATTAATTATATAGAATTCTATCTATTTTTAGTTAGGTCTAGCTTCTTTTAAGAGGTATTTTATTAGTAAAAGCTTTTAATAAATAATTAATCTAAGCTTAATACCTTATTTTAAGAGGCTACTTTAGAAGTACTAAGCTTCTAATATATATAAAGGACCTAAGCTAATTAATAAAATAGAGACTAGAGGCCTATAGTAAAGGGTTTATATATTAAAGTTCTACTAGGTATAGTTATCTTATTAAAACTTCCTTAGCTTTATATCTTAGTAGAAAGCTCCTAGTAATAAATATTAAAGTCTATAGTTATCTTTTAGCTCCTCTCTTTAACTACTAATTATTATAAAAATAGTTTCTCCTATCTTATAAGTTAATTAATAGACCTATAATAACTACCTTAATAGACTTAGGCGCTTATAGATAAATAAGGAGTATATTAGGGGACTTAGCTTTAATTTAAGTAACTATAATATCCCTAATATCTCTATCTTTAAAATTATCTTCTATACCTCTAATTATCTTATAATAGAGTAGTTAGCTAGGCTTAGTAGGCCTTATAATATAATAAGTAACTACTAAGATATCCTTAGTATATATTAGAGTTACTATTTTAAGTATACTAATAGTATTAAATATACTAGCTATAACTTATTATAAGTACGAGGGGCGAATTATCTCCTCTACTACTTCTAAGGTCTTATTTTAATATTTAATAAGGATATATTTTAATACTTTATTAAAAGGGTCTATCTAACTAAGGATATTATCTATCCTAAGTAGAGGGCGCGTATTATATTTAATTAGCTAAGGCTAGTAACTAAGCTTATTAGGAGGTCTAAAGCCTAGGATATCTCTATTACTTTATCCCTATACTTAAAACCTATTTATACTTAGCTTATTAGGTATAAGCTCTATTAAAAGTCTAATTTTAAGGATAGGAAGGTTTAAGGATCTTAACTCCTAGATCTATATATTTAACGCTTTATTATTATAAAAGATAACTTTCCCTATTATAATATATTAGGAGAAAGGTTAATAAGGGGAAAGTATAAGTAATTTATAGACCAAAGAGCTAAATAAAAATAATATTTAAAGAAAAGGAGGAGCTATAGTATAGTAGTTAATATTATATAATTAGTAGATAAATTAAGTTTAAAAGTAAATAATATATATAAAGGGGAGAGAGAAACTAGAGGGCTTAAAGGGTAAGGAGTGTGTTTTTATATCTACTAATTACTTTAATAATATAGTTATTTATTAGTAGCCTATAGAAGGAATAATTAACTCTCCTCCCTTACCCTCTTTAGCTTTAATAAAGTAAAACGAACTTGTGATAAAAAACTTATACATAGAATAGTAAATTAGGGTAGTTATATATAGGAAAAGAATAAAGGAAATATTAGTTAGTAGTAGCTATTAAAACGAGCGGCCTAGTTATAAATTAAATAAGATTTCTCCTCTATCCTCTATTATTAACTTCTCCCCCTTATAATAACTACTTTTAGCTAGCTATTTTAATCTTTATTTAACCCCTTTATACTTTCTCCCTTATATCTATAAATTATACCTTCTTATTATAGCTAATTATAACTTCCTTATCTTAGGTATTAAAAATACTAATTAACCTCGCCCTCGTTATCTCCTATCTATAGTAACCCTTTAAGTCCTTAGCTCTAATATCCCTATACTTAAAATAAAGAAAAATAATATACCTCTTTTTATTTAGTACTCTAATAACTAACTTTAAGTATTCTTTCCCTATTCTTTAATATCCCTATACCTTCTAGCTAATAATTATAATTCTTAAGTAGCTATAAGCTTTATTTAGCTTTAACTTAATATCCCTAGTAATAAATACTTAGAGGTAGCCTTTATACTATAGATATTCTCTAATAAGACTGCTAAGGTAATAAGGCTAGCTTTTTAGAAGGCTTATCTTAGTAAATAGGACTTCGAATAAATATTTAGAGTAATTAAGAGGTCTAGGGAATTCTACTATTAAGTCTTTCTCTATACTTCTATTACTTTCCTTACTAGCTTATAAGAGATGAAGGTCCTTTAGTATATAGTAGCTATATATAGCTTATTTATTTAATCCTAAGGTAGTTATAACGTAGTACCCTATATTTACTATAAAGAGCGGGCCTATACTACTAAGAACCCTATATTAGGTACTTATATCTACGAACTATACTTTAAGTATATCTTAATACTAGGTATACCTTATACTAACTACTTTTTCTATAAAACTTAAGAGAGTTACTTATATAATAATCTAAGTATCTATAAGCGCTATAGGTATAGAATTAAGTATAATAATAAGGTAAGGAGGAGTAGAGAATTTAATAGTATTAAGGAGATCCTATAGTTCTAAATTCTAGTAGATATTATAATTATAGCTATAGCTAAGTTCGACTTCTCGCTCCTTTATAATAAATATTATTAATAGGCCTAGGATTATTATCCTAAAGCTAGGTATATATACTCTTATTACCCTTTTATAATAGAGCTACCTCTAGAGTTTAACCTTATAGAAATTATAAATTACTTAGGGCTTTGCATTGCGAATTAGGGTAGGAAAATAGGGTTTCTAGATATATTTATATAGTATATAGGAGGGGGGGGGGGTAAAAAGAAAAGGAAAAGAGAATAAGAAGCTAGTTAGGTTTTAATAAGGAATTAAGGCGAATATTATATAAATAGGTCTATAAAGCTAAAGTTAAAGTATATCTAGGTATAAAAATTACTATAATCCTTTTTATAGATATCCTTCTCTTTCTCTTTAATAGAAAGTAATATAATATTAGTAATAATCTTTTCTAGAGAAAAAAGGGGGGGGTAAGAAAAGTCTATTAATATCTTTACTAGGGGCTACTAACTACGATTTTAATACTATCTCTCCTTTTCTCTTCTTCCCTCTTATCTTTAAGTTATTAATCTTATATTTATTTAATAAGGAAGGGTAGCTTTAGTATTATTACTAAGAGGTTAAGGATCTTATACTTTCCTAAGCTTAATTACCTTATTATAACTATTAATAGATATTAAAGTTATCTAAGCTATTATTATATTAAATAGTAATAAGGGGTATACTTTAAATAAGTAAGGAGTTATTAATACTATCTCTTACCCTTATCC
>JAVHLU010001965.1:0-22936 GCA_036785755.1 Colletotrichum ledebouriae
CTAGAGAGTTTAGTATTAATATAATTAATAAAACCCGCTCCTTCTTTAACTACTCTATTATATATAGAGAGTATATTATTAGTATAGCCCTTAAGAGGGCTCTTATTAATACCCCTAGAGGGGATATATATTATTATATTATAGCTAAATAAGTAGACTTAGTAGTAGAAGCTAGGTAGGTCGTTATATACTCTATAGAGTAGCCCTTCTTTAAGTAGGTCCTCTATATTATTAAGGTAGAGGTAGCCTAGGCCCCTTAGGGCTTAAACGTTAATAAGTATAGCTTATACTAAATAGAGAGAGCGTTACTAATAATAATATAGCTACGAAGGCGTTAGCTAACCCGATTAAATAAGAGGATAAAGATAGTAATAACTTCTAGCGGACGAAGCGATAATAGAGGTAGTATTAGCGGCGCGGGTAGTACGCGAGAGGAAAAGTTAATAGTTTCATAGTCTATTAAATAATTAAAAACTACGTAATTATTAATATAAAGTTAAAGATCGTAAGGCTATAGGCACGTATAAGTGCGGCTATAGTTAGGAAAGGATTACGTGACCGAAGGCTATGTATTATTAGGAAGCGCGGAGTTAGAAGGTCTGTTATACTTAAGTAGGTAAAATTACTATGTAGTGGCTAGAGGCCTAGTTTATATATATATACCTAGTAATAACTAAAAGCTTTATACTTTTATATTATTATATTAGGTATCTTAATTTATAATTTAAATTACTTATACCTATTTAGATATAACATTTTAGCTTCTCTAAACTTATTTCCTAGTAAGTAACTAGCTAATTAGCTATAAGATAAGGGTAATAATAATAGATCCCTATAGTAAGTTCCTAATAGAAACCTCTTTAACTTATTTATAATAGAATTATTTATTACTTTTAAATTAAATAGGGGGCCTCTAGCCTTATAGCTTAATACCTAGCCATACTACTTATTAGTATTAAGTTAGCTAGATCACAAGTAGGTTTAGAGGTTATCTCACTAGTAAACTTTACTTAGCTTTATACTAGCTAGGAATACTATCTCATAAGAGGTCCTTAAGGTTATTCTAAACTTCTTAGATTTAATAGTAATAATAATATTAGCCCTATACTCTTTTATCTTAAGATCCTCTATTACTAAGAAGAATAATAAGGGAGGAAATTAAGATAGAGTAATAAGCTAGAACTTTACTTAGGAGTATTTAAACTTATCTTAACCTAATTAGAGCTTAGTAGGTATATTAACCTTATTTATATTTATTTATTTAGTTAATAGTTATTATTTAGCTTCTTTATTATCCCTAGTACTACCTATATCTAGCGCTTATTAGGGTTTATTAACTTAATAATATCATTATAGTAATTCCTAAGATCTTCCTAGTTTATCTCTTATAAGTTATCTTTCTACTTATTAATATTACTATTAAGTCTTTGGATTTTATTAAATTAAATATCTTATATAGTAATAAGTTCTTACTTAGCTAGGTATTATATTTAATATAAGTTAGAGGAGGTAATAGCTTATATGGTATCTAATCTAAGCCTTTAAATTAAAGCGCTAGAGTTAGTTCTTATATAACTAAGCTTAGCTAGTTACTATGAAGACGTTATAGCTATATTAGTAAATATAGGATATATTCAATATAGTAGTATTACTCTTTATAGGTTTATATAGGAGCTTATATAGTATCTTCTAGCTCCTTAATTATAATAGAGTATAATTATAGATATATACTACTATTATATAGATCTCTAGCTAATAGTATAATAATATTATTAATAATATATAAAGATATCTAGCCTTCGATTTTATAATTAGAATAATCCTCTCTCTTCTACTATTTTAAGCCTAGGTATTTAATATTAATAGCTTAATTCAAATACGAAGTATCTAGATAAGCTCCTTAGGTTCTAGGTATTTTAAGATCTTATTATTATACTTAAACGCTTTAATTATTGTACTAAGTTCCCTCTTTAGAGAGTTAATAAACGAGATAAATACCCTTATTAAGGTTCTTATTAATTAGTCCTCGAGCTAGTAATCCTAGGTATAACTTAATAATCTATTTATAAATAGTAATAAAGTTATAAAGCCTCTATATCTTTACTTAGTTAAGTATAAATCTAGGGCTATTTATTTCCCTAGAATTAAAGTAGTAATACCTTCTCTTAGTATTTAATAGACTTAATATATTATCTTCCCTAGCTTATAGGTCTTATAATCCGTTATTATAAATAGGTATCTTACCTTTTACTCTTATTCTATATATTACTATTTCTAATTAATATATAGTCAATACTAAACGCGCTTAGCGCGGTTATCCCGCTCAAGGGCGTCTAACGCGTTTAACGCGTTAAACCTACCTAAACGCGTTAACCGTTATAAAAGGGGTTATCGCCTTTAAGGAGAAAACCTTGTAAATTATAGATTTTTTACTTATATTTCTCGCTTATTATATAGACTATATTAATCAGTAGTATAACCTTAATAATTAGCTATATCCCCTTATAATTAAGGACGTTCCTCGTAATCAAGGAGGGTACTTAATTATACAGATAGCTAACCCCGTTAAGTTTATATAAAGTAGTATCTTAATAGTTAATACCTATAGGTATTATATATTATTAAAAGCCTCTAAACTCCCTCTTTCCCTTAACTAGGAAATGTTAATAAGAGACGTTAACCCTTTACTATTTCCCTTAACTAGAAGATATCCCTAAGAGATATTAAACCTTAAAGATTTCCTTAGCTAAGGAATCTCCTAAAGAGATAATAAACCTCTCTAATAAGATAATAAACCTCTCTAATAATAATATCCTATAAGCTGCTTTTTAATTATAAGGTTAAAGAAGGTCTCGAGTCTAACCTTCTAAACCTTATTAACTATTTAATTATTATAAACTTCATAGTAGCGCTTAAGTAATACCCTAATAAGTTCTATATACTACTTACCTAAACTAAGTATAACCTTCTTAAGTTAGCTATAAAGGCGAGTATTATAGCTATTACTTATAAGAACTTCGAATAATATTTAATAAACTACTATAGATATATTTAAAAGTTACTACTATAGAGGGAAGCGTATAAGACCGCTTAATATATTTAAGATAAGGTCCTATAGGTATAGATAACTAACTTATAACTATTTATTAATACTATTAGGTAGTAGTATTACCTTAACCTCCCTTATTATAATTAATATATTAAGATAGAGATTAAATAGGGCTAGACTCTAGACTAAACGCTCCTTTTTAAAGAGGATAAAGAGAGGGGAGGCTATAAAAACCTAAGAGCTAAAGCTATAAATAAGCTAGATATCCTAAAACCTATATCTAAACTTAATATAATAATAATTCCTAAAGCTTTCTTAGTACTCCTATTAACTCTAGAGGAATATTATAAGTTTAGATAAAGTTTTATAAATAGTTTATAACTCCTACCTCTTAAACTTATATTAAAGGATATAATTATTATATTAATACTAGAGCTAAGCTTAAATATATTATATATTATTTAAAAAAAGTAAAGATATATTAAGTACTTTATTCCTAACCTAAGGGAAAGGAATAAATAGCCCTCTCGCACCTAAGCTAAGTAACTTATAGAGTTACCCTAGTACGTATAGCTAGGGTAAGTAACATAATAAGATAGGCGCCTAGGAACTAGAAGCTAGATTATTAAACCTTAATAAAGGTAAAGGATATAATTAGGATATTAAATATATAGAGGATACTCCTCTACTACTATTACTACTTATACTACCTAGAGTTCCTAGTAATAGAGGTAATAATAGTAACCCCGAGGGCTAAAATAGTAGAGGAGGTAGCCCTAGCTATAGTAATAGTAATAGCTAAGGCGATTAACGCCCTCGATTACTAGCTAGGCTAAGAGATACTATTAAACTATTATCTAACCCTAATAGGTTCTTAGTTAGCTATAACTTTCTTATATTCCTTCTCTCTATAGATAAAGAAGGGGTAATATAAGTAATAGCTAGTATATTAGTTATAGAACCTAGGCGTAATACTCCTCGTTTTAAGACTAATATAATTAGGTTATTCGATCCGCCTCTATATAATAACGAGGTTAATAATATATTTATTAATAGTGATTTAAAAACTATCTATTAAAATATATATCGTTTTATCGATACTATTAATAGCTATATTAAGTCGGATAATAGGAACCTAGCTACTACTACCCTTAACCTATATTAAACCTTATTAAGGTATACCTCGGACTAGTACTATACTAATCTAATATTTAATAAGAAGGTAGAACTTAAGGACCCTAACTATAGATTAAATTATTAGAAAGAGTTATTACCTAAACGTTTTTATTTACCCTATGAAATTACTAAAGTATATTTAACTAAGGAGAGGTATACTCTATATAATATATACGATCGATATAATATTTAATACTAGATAACTAAGGTTACTCAGCTTTATAAGGATACTAAAGAGAGCGAATCTAAGGTATTAACTATGCTATATAATAAGATAGATATAGAACTAGTTATTAGTATTCCTCAGCTAACTAGTAATATAAAGTATAATAGGTTTATCACAAGCCTATAGAAAATAGTCCCTAGCTAGTATTAAATAGTTACTAAAGGATCCTAGCGAGTATTAGTTTAACTATCTATTAAGAGGACCTATATAGGAACTATAGCGATACAATTATTATTAAAAGAGACCTCGAAGGTAAGCTATACCGCTACTACTCGTTACCTATACTATACGAACCCGAAGGAGACTATGCCTAGTCTATTACTATTAAGACCTATAAAGCAAGCTACTAATATTACTACTAAACCCCTATTAAGCTCCCCTTATAAGGAAATTTAGTTTAACTAATAACGAAAGCCTACATACTAATACGAATAGCCTAGTTAACGCGTTTAGCGTCCTTAACTACCTAGTTACCCTTTAGTATATATAATAAAGGGGATTAGTTATAAGTAAGTAGAAGAGGAAGTATGTACTTTATTAGATAAGGGCGACTTTAACTATATTTAGTATATTAAGGCTAGCGAGGATTTAGATTCATATAAAGAAGACTTAGTTATTAGTACTAATAATAAGGATAACTAAGAGTAATAAGAAGATAATCCTAAGTATATTAACCTAGTTACTTAACCCGTTTATTACTATAAATACCCTCTAGGTTATATCCCTAGATATAAGGATAAGTACCTTATTTTTAATATTAACTTATTCTAAAATTCGCTCCTTAAGGATCCTAGAATCTGCTCTTATAAAACGTGCCTTTATAACGCTAAGCTATATACTAACTTTAAGGGTATCTTCTTATATTAGACCCTTCTATCCCCTTAGCTAAATATAACACTTATTAATCCTATTAAGCCGTAGTAATATATAGTTATATATTTATATTATTATATATACGCTAAGATTATTATCCGAGGCCGTTATAACGGACTACTTATTATAGTCTATATTAATACTAGCATAGACTGCTTAGTTATAAGCGAAGCCTACTTATAATAGTTCTATACCCTCTTAAGAGAACCTAAGGTATTTAAGCTCTAAGGCGTAAGAAGCCTTAAGACTATTACCTAGGTAACCTTTATAATGCTTATATAAGGATAATAACCTAATAGTTATATAATAACTACTAAGCTCTATATAGGTATATAGCTTATCCCGTATTTAGATACTAGTTTGTTTATAGGGTAAGACTTTAATATACCTAATAGGCTCGATATCTTAAACTCGGAATTATATATCTAGATTATATCCTATAATAATATTCGAATTCCCTCTTAGATCTATTTAAAAGTCCCTTTAAAGGTTTATAATATATATAATATAAGAAATATAACTATCGCGCTATATAATCGCTCTGCTATTTAAATTAATATTTTATTAGTAAAATAGAGTCCCTTCTATTTAGCCTAAAGCATAAAGGGTATATATATATAAGTAATTTACTACTCGTTCCTATTATTAACAACGCTCCTTACCTATTAAAGATTAAACGAGGTACTAAACTTAGTACCCTAGCGCCCTTTAAGTCTAATAGATACCTTAAGCTTAAGACTTATAATTAACTTTAAATAGCCTTTTTAATATTATTACGCAAGGATCTAATATATTATACTATCTTTAACCTTTTAGATCGTAAGCTTATAATACTTAATTAGCTATTAGAACTATTGGTTAATAAATAAGTAGAGATCTCTAACCTAACTAATAAGGAAGCGCTTACTAACTAAGGTATAATAAAGGATAATATAATACTAAATCGTAGAGATATCTATAAGGGTAATATTAACCTAAATAGTAAGATAGGTATAACTAGACCTAAAGACTTATTAGTAGTTATTACTAAGGAAGGTATATATATCTATAACTAAGATACTAAAGCTGTTTAATACCTTAAAGAGGTTATATTATATTACCCTACTATCTAGAAGGACTAAGGATTAATTAATCTTCTAGAAAACTAATATCTTAAGGTCGAACTTATTAAAGGATAGTAGAATATAAATATTAGATAATAACCTTATCTTATTAGTAAAGAGGAGAAGAAACTTATTAATAAAACTTTAGATAAGCTCTATACTTAAAACTATATAGAATAGGGTAACTCTAGGCTTATATTATTTAGAGCCCTTATATTCGCTATATAGCGAATTATAGATAGTAAGCATAAGGGTCGGATAGTTATAGACCTGCGTGCTCTTAATAAAGCTATAATCCCTAACGTATACCCTATATTATTATAATAAGATGTTACTAAACGCCTTTATAGTAAACTATAGATTACTATAGTTAACGCTCGATCCTTTTTCTATTAATTTCTCGTTAAGAAGGAATATTAAGATTAATTTACTATAGTTAGCTACTAGGGATAAGAACGCTCGAAGGTAGTACTTATAGGATTCTATAATTCGCCTGCTTACGCTTAAAGTGTTATAAATAGACTCCTATAACTATATAAGGAATCTACCTACGTGTTTATTAATAATATTATTATTACCTCGAAGGACCTTAATACTTACCTTAAATACCTTAATAATTCTTAATATCTTTATAGATATTAGACTCTCGCTTTTAGTAAAGAAGTTATTTATTAGATACCTTTGGAATTAAACTACTTAGCTTTACTATTAATACGTTCAGACTATTAAATACCTAAAACTATATTAATATTATTAAGAAGATTAAGTACCCCTATAACCTCTACTAGCTTAAATACTAGATAGGTATAAGTAGTTTTCTATAATATATAATACTATATTATAGTTATTATACTTAACCGCTCTAATAGTATAAAGCTACGTTACTTACCTAAGCCTAAGCTTAAGGGAAGGATAAAGGCGCTATAAGAAAGGTCTTCTATTAAAAGACAAGTTTTAAACCTATACTAGAAGAAGTAGCTAGCTTTAATAATATTAAGGACGCTTTAATAGCGGATAACGCCTTATTCTACTATAACCCCGATAAGTAGTTATTCATATAGCTTAACTCGTTGGCCTCTAGCCACTGCATAGTGATTTTACCTGCTCAAGTGCAATAGACCCTCTAACTCCGCGCCTCCTAACAATACATAGCCTTTAGTCACGTGATTATAACTTTACTAACTATAGCTATACTTATACGTGCCTATAGCCTTACGATCTTTAACTTTATATTAATAATAACGCAGTTTTTAATTATTTAAACTACGAAACTATCGACTTTTCCTCTTATATACTACCTACGCTACTAATACCGCCTCTATTACCGCTTCGTCTCCTAGAAGTCATTACTATCTTTATAATCCTCTTAATCGATCGGGTTAGCTAATACCTTCGCTATGCTATCGTTAGCAACGCTCTCTCTATATTAAAGCAGTTAGCGCAAGCTATACTTACTAACGTTTAAGCCCTAAGGGGCCTAGGCTACCTCTTCCTTAATAGTGCAGAGGACCTGCTTAAAGAAGGGCTACTCTATAGGGTATATAATAACCTACCTAGCTTTAACTACTAAGTCTACTTACTTAGCTATAATATAATAATAAGTATCCCCTCTAGGGGTATTAATAAAAGCCCTCTTAAGGGCTATATTAATAATATACTCTCTGTATATAATAGAATAATTAAAAAAGGAGCGGGTTTTATTAATTATATTAATATTAAACTCTTTAGTAAGCTCTCGTATATTATTAGTATTAAAAGGCGTGCCTCGTATAAGCTTAGCGTTTCTATATATAGGGTTTAGTATTAATATAGTTAAGGATTTATTATAGGTTAGATAAGGATAAGGAAGAGGGAGAGGTATAAGGCCCTGCTTATAGCAGAGCTTCTTATACTTCTAGCTATAAGAACCTCTTAAGAAAGACCTCTTTAGTTAAGGAGTTACTTCTTATATAGTAGTATTTACCTTTAGTATCTTACTAGAAGGTCGACCTTTTAGGTTAAGGAGTTATCTTATATAATAGCTTTTACTTTTAATATTTTATTAAAAGGTTAACCTTTTAAGTTAAGGAGTTATCTTATATAGTAGCTTTTACCTTACTAGAAAGTTTAGTAAGGGCGTTACTATAAGAGCCTTAGTAGCCTATTTAGCTCTAATATAATTAGCCCTAGTATAGCGCGTATCTAACTTTATAATATTTAGAGGGTTTACTTATAAGTAATAGGAATATATAGGGTTCTTATATTATTTTCCCTAACTAGTAGAGGGTATAAGTTAAAATACTTATATAGTATTTCCCAAATTATACTTATAAACTAGGTGAATTTGTTATAGTCTTTTTGCAAAGGGGCTGCGTCGTAATACCGAACTCAATACCCGCATAGTATTTCCTAAATTATGCTTGCGAACTAGCTGAATTTGTTATAGTCCTTTTACAAAGGGGCTGCAGCGTAATTCCGAACTCAATAGCTTAACTCGTTCAAAGACCATAGATACTCCGCGCTAATCTTCTAGCTAGCTAATAATAATAAATAGAAACCTTACAGCCCTATTAAGCATACTAATATATACCTAATTACTTATATTAGTAAGGCCCTTAACTAAGCTAAATAGAAGTATTAGCCTAGTAAACTCGAAGTTACTTACCTAGTATAGGTAGTAAAAAGGTATTAGCTAATACTAAATTTATTAGGATAAGACCCTATAATAGTACTTACTAATTATTTAGTAATATATAATATTATTAAATAAACGTTACTATAATTAGAGGATAAAACGAGGTCTAACTTATAACTTATAGTATTATTAGAATACCTTAGCTAATTCTCCCTAGTATATTATTATATCCCTAGAATATTAAATATTATAGCGGACGCGTTATTATACCTACTTGTAATAGAGATCCCTATTAAAAACGTTAGGGAACTTAATAAGATATAGGATAATATACTAATAAGTATTAATATTATAATAGAGGTATCTCTTAATAACAACTTTAAGACTAAGCTTATCTAATCTTATACTAACTCTAAGTTCTAGAGTAGAGTATATAAAATACTCTATAAAAAGGTAGATAATATAGACCTTAACTTCGTTATATATAATAGTCTTCTTTACTATATGAACCCTTATACTAATAAATTAAGACTCTACGTTCTAAAAGAGCTAGTAATGCTACTTATTAAAGAAACTTATAATAACTATTATTACTTTAGTAAGGAACGAATATAGAGAGCTATTAATAAATACTTTTTTATTCTACGTCTTAAATAATAGGTTAATAACTATATAGCTAACTACCTATAATATAGAATAATAAATACGGAACGTTAACTACTACTTAGCGTAATATAGCTAATATTAATACTAGCTATTCCCTTCTATATAATTACTATAGACTTTATTATTAGACTTCCTAAAATGCTTTTATAGTATTTAGGCTACGAAGTAGAGAACTTCCCGCTTCTTAATATAGTACTTATTATAACTAATAAGTTCTCTAAAGTACTACTTCTTATCCTAAGTTACTTAATATATATTACTAAGATCTAGGGATACCTCTTTCTTTATAACCTCTAATATAGTAACTAGGGAATGCTAAAAGCTATAATATCTAATTATAACTAGAAGTTCTTATTAAAGTTTTGAGCTCGGAATTACGCCGCAGCCCCTTCGCAAAAAGACTATAATAAATTCACCTAGTTCGCAGGTATAATTCGGGAAACACTATATAGGTATTTTAACCTATACCCTCTACTAGTTAAGGAAAATAATATAGGAACCCTATACGTTCCTACTACTCGCAAGCAAACCCTCGCATAGAGTCGGATGCGCGCCGCACCGGGGCCGATTATATCGGAGCCGAACGGGCTACTGAGGCTCTCGTGGCAACGCCCTCGCTGAACCTTCCAGCAAGGCGCTGCGCTGACTGTATTGTCAGGAGGCGCGGAGTTAGAAGGTCTGTTGCACTTGAGCAGGTAAAATCACTACGCAGTGGCCAGAGGCCTTATTAAAGTTTTAAAACGCACTATAAGCTAAATTATATACTAAATTAAGATTCTTAATAATATATTATCCTCAAACTAATAGTATTTTAGAATATAAGAACTAAATTATTAAACTAGCTATTTATTACTTTCTTAACCTCGTTAATAAAAACTAGGTAATATTACTACTACGCCTTTAATATAACCTTAATAACGCCTACTTATAAGTTATTAGTTATTTACTAAACTAAATCCTATATAATAGGAATACTAATAATATATTAAATATCTTAGGTAATACTAATTCTAAAATAAACTATAAAACCTTCTAGGAGGAAGCGAAAACTTTAATTATAATAGCCTAGCTATATATAAAGGAATAGTATAATAAAAAATGTTATTTTATTACCTTCAAGCTAGGTAACTAGGTATACCTTAAGATAGGATTAGGATATTATTTACTAGGATAGCTAAACTTAAAATCTAGCTACTAGTATATTCTATTTAAGGTCCTTAAATATATTAGTAATTTAGTATACTGCCTCGATATTTTACTTAATATAAATATTTATCTAGTTCTATCTATTATCTAGCTTATATTAGTACTAGCCCTTAGTAACAACCTATTTAACTATTAAGATAACTACTAAGGTCTAGTTAATATTAAAGAAGATAATAATATTTATTAGCTTAAAGTATATAAGTATTTTAAAATTAGAAGTATTCTTAAGAAGTAAACCCTTATGCGAGGAAAAGTATAATATCTAGTTAAATAATAAGATTACTTATTAATATATACTATTTAGATAGATAAAGACGCTATAAATATAAATAAACTTATTACTATATTTAAAAGTAAGGAATAAGAGATAGAATAGCTCTATAGATAAGTATAAGCTTAAAGGCCTATCTAATAGAGTATTAAACTAGTATTAGAGCTTAGTAAAAGACTACTAAGGCGCCTTTGAGGAAGGCCTTATAAGAACCTAGTAGAATAATATATATTATATTATAAACAAGGAATATATTACTTAAAGCGCTTTAAATAAATAGGTAGATTATAAAGAGTATTATAACTAAGGCCTTATTATAAAATAAAGATATTTAGTATACTTAGCGCGTCTAAGGACTTTACCCTAATAATAGCAATATTTATATCTATCCCGTTAGTAAAGATAACTATATCTATCGCACCTTCCCCCTTAAACTCCTTCTACCCTTAGTACTCTAAGAACCTTTATAAATATAACTACTCTCCTCGCTAGAAGGTTAATCCCTACTCTTATTTAACTAATAAGAAAAATTAGCACTTAAGTATATATATATAAAATAATTTTATATTACTAAGTAACCGTACTAGTTATTACTATTACCTTTACCCGCTTAGTATTAAGCGTATTTTTCCTCTATATATATATTTTATAGAAGAGCGTTAATACCTTTAACCCTATTACTTTACTATTATTATACTTATATATCTCCCTTTATTACTATTATCCTCTTCCAAATATTAAGGAAGCTTATTAACGCTCTACGTCGTCGCGCGCTTAGCGCTACTAGAGTAACTTATATTATATATACCTAGGTATTACTTTACTATAAATAGATAACGCTCTAAATATAAAGATACTAAGTATATTACCCTTAACTATATTTACTACTACCTACTTAACGTTAGGATCCCTTATAGAAAGCCTAGATATTATATTTATAACTAAGAAATCTTTAAGCGTACCCTTAACTAAGAGACCTAATATTATAGAACTAGTTATAATATTTCTAATACTCTATTTATTATTTACTTAGGTATTAACGCTTACTTAGTTACCTAACTACTATCTATAAACCGAATTAAGTTCTATTACTAATTTCCTAATACTATCTTAAACCTTAAGTAGCTATCCCTTTATAATATTATATAGAGCTCCCTAAAATATAACCTATATTATATTACTAATATCGCTAACTTACCTATTTCTATTAATTCTAGAGAGGCTTTAAGTAGAGATAATAAACCTATTACTACTAAATATAATTAAGCTAATAAACCTATTAATACTACCTAGCCTAAATAATCCCTTAATACTAGCTAACTTAACTAAGCTACTAATATTACTAAATATACTAAACCTTAACTATTAACTAATATTATTATAACTAGTACTAGATTAACTCCTATTATTTAGAATAAGACTAATAAGATAGCTACTCCTAAGAAGTAAGCTACTAGTATTAGTACCCCTAATATAATAGATACTATTAAGGCTATTAAGGGAATATAAGCCTATAGTAAACGTATTAGCTATATCTCTATCCTACTTAATAGATATAAGGAAACTTAGATTACTCTAACTATAGCGCTCTCTAAGGGTTATATTACTAACGCTAGTGCTATTACTCTTAACCTAGGCTAATTTATTAAGTTAGCTACTAATAAGTTTAAGTTTATTACAGTAACTATCCCTAAGGGATTAATATAAGAGAGCCTAGGCTTCCTTAGCCCTAAATAATACCTTATAGCTAGGTTATCTACTAAGTATATAGCGTTAGCTATAGGACTAGATAACCGCTCTAATATTAACCCTTCCTCTAACGCTAGCCCCTTTAATACTACTAACGCTCCTAGTACTACTAAGACGCCTAATACTATATCTAGCGTTAAGAAGATTATTATTACTAACTAGCAATCCTATACTTATATCGCTAGCCTCTATCGCCTTACCTATTTATATATAACGTTCCTAACTACTTAGGAGGTAATTAATATATACCTTTAGTATATCTTATTCTTTAATATAACTAACCTTATTACTACCCGCTACGCTAAACGCCTTACCCTATATACCCTTATCTAGAACGGCTTAATTATCCTCAGTCTATATATATATATCTATACCTTTAACTCCTTTATAACTAAACGAATTATAAGTAACCTAGAATTTAGCGCTATATTGCTATTCTTTATTATTAAGTAGATACTATAATACGAGTTTCCTAGTATATATACTAAGGATAATACTTATATTAGTTAAGCTATAGTTAATAGTAATAACGCAGGCGCTATTTATACCCTTTTAGACCTTAATAACCCTAAGGCTATAGAGATAGCTAACTTTTAGTATAAATACGCTATAGACCTTTAAGGCCTTTATACTAATATCGCCTCTATCGCTACCTTAATCGCTATAATTAAAAATAATAGCGTTACTAAGTTATACCCTAAGGTTAGTAATAAATCTCGCTACTAGTTCTTAGAATAATATAGAAATAATACCTAACTAGCTACTACCTATAGTCTTAGTATTAATAAACTCCTAGCTATAGCTAAAGAGATTATTAATAACGAGGATAAGGACTACCCTAACTTCTTAAAGATAGCTAATACTACGCCTAAGACTCCCTTAGCTTAAAATAGGATATAATAAAATATATAGAATAGAAAGGAAGTAAGGTTATATATAGTTATTTATATATAATAATATAGCTCTACCTATTAGTATATTATTATAACAAGAGGTATAAATTAAATTTTATACTGCGTATCGCAGTTAACGCCTTTCTCTTCTTATATAAGTAATTAATATTAAACGCGCTTAGCGTAGTTATCCCGCTTAAGAGCGTCTAACGCGTTTAACGCGTTAAATATACCTAAACGCGTTAACCCTTATAAAAGGGCTTATCGCCTTTAAGGAGAAAACCTTCTAAATTATAGATTTTTTACCTATATTTTTCGCCTACTACGTGGACCGTATTAATAGTAGCCTCTCTAGTATAGCTAAGTTATAAGTACTAGTCGCTATAACTCCCTTTTTAAGGCTTCCTTCTTATTAATATAGTATCTATATTATATTATAGAGGTGGTAGTATAATATTATTATGAAATACTACTTGAGTCTTTTTTAATATATGCCTTCTATTAGGAAGGTTAATCTTTACCTTTTAGGAAGCTAGGCCTACCTAAGGAAAAAAACTCTCTTACTACTATTAAACCCCTATATATTAAAAGCTCGAATCTAATTAGTCTTTTAAATAATTAAGCTAATTCGTCCTATGTTTAGATAAATATAGGTCTATATAGCTTAGTTTAGTTTATATTACTCTTGTTAGCCCTTATTAGCTCTTATTAGCTCTTTAATTGAGTTCGGAATTACGCCGTAGCCCCTTCGCAAAAGGACTATAATAAATTCACCTAGTTCGCAAGTATAATCTAGGAAATATTATATAGGTATTTTAACTTATACCCTCTATTAGTTAAGGAAAATAACATAAGAACTCTATATATTCCTACTACTTATAAGTAAACCCTCTAAATATTATAAGGTTAGATACGCCCTATACTACGGCTAATTATATTAGAGCTGAATAGGCTACTAAGGCTCTCGTGGCAACGCCCTCGCTAAACCTTCTAGCAAGGTGAAAGCCACGTAGTTAGTAACTTGGGAGGTTGTTAGGGATCACGTGACCGAAGGCTATGTATTGTTAGGAGGCGCGGAGTTAGAAGATCTATTGCACTTAAGCAGGTAAAATCACTATGCAGTAGCTAGAGGCCTTAGCTCCTTAATAGTAAGCTTTATATATATAGTAGGGCTCTATCTAGTAGCTAGTAAGAATAGGTACTTACTAGTATATTTATACCTTTATTTTAAGGTTAAATAGAGTTAGCTATAAGAAGACGTAGTAGATAAAACTTTAAAATATAATATAAGGTAGTTATTAAGGACTACCTTAAGTAATATAGTTATTAAGGATCGCTTTTAATCTTTAAAAGATCTCCTTACTTATCTTCTTTATAAGGTACTTATAGATTTTAAGTAGTATATAAGCTATAAAAATAAATAGCTACTCCTTAGTATAGCTTATAGTATACTTACCTTCTACTTTTTATTATCTCTCTCAATATATATAGCTCTAATAAGAGTAGGAGGTATATAAAAAACTATATATTAAGAAGAGAGTACTATATAAAGAGTATACTATACTGTTCGCTTATCTAGTAATTATCCTTACTATAAATCCTAATAAAGAGATCTATTTCTTTAAGTATATAATAAGTACTTACTAATATATTTATACCCTTATTAAAGTTAAATAGAGTTAGCTATAACTAAACTTAGTAAATAAAACCTTAGAATATAGCGCGAGGCCCTGATTATTCACTTAGAGCTTGAAGTTATTACTAGAGATATATAGCTTAAGTAGATATAACTTACTAATACTACCTCTTTATAAGGTACCTATAGATTCTAAGTAGTATATAAGCAATAAAAATAAAAAGCTACTAATTAGTATAGCTTATAATATACTTACCTCCTATCCCTCTTTATCTCCCTTAGTATATATAGCTCTAATAAGAGCGGGAGATATATAAAAAACTATATATTAAGAAGAGAGTATTATATAAAGAGATTACTATATTATGTACTTACCTAATAATTATCCCTACTATATATCCTAATAAGAAAGTCTATTTCTTTAAGTACATAATAAATACTTATTAATATAATTATACCCTTATTACTATTAAATAGAGATAACTCTAACTAGACTTAGGAGATAAAACCTTACAATATAATATAAAGCCCTTATTATTAAGATCTACCTTTGAGCTTTCCAAGACCTACTTACCTATCTTTTTTATAAAATACCTATAGATCTTAAGTAGGATATAAGCTATAAAACTAAAAAGCTAATAATTAGTATAGCTTATAATATACTTATTTCCTATCTCTCTTTATCTATCTTAATATATATAGCTCTAATAAGAGCGGGAGGTATATAAAAAACTATATATTAAGAAGAGAGTACTATATAAAGAGACTACTATGTTATTTACTTATCTAGTAATTATCCCTGCGATGAATACTAACAAGAAAATCTATTTCTTTAAACATAACTTACTAGCGCTACTTCTCTATAAGGTACCTATAGATTCTAAGTAGTATATAAGCTATAAAAAGAAAAAGCTACTTATTTACATAGCTTATAGTATACTTACCTACTATCCCTTATTATCTCTATTGTTATATATATCTCTAATAAGTATAGGAGCTAGTAGGTAGTAGGAATAGGTACTTACTAGTATATTTACGCCGTTATTAAGGTTAGATAGAGTTAGGTATAACTAGACTTAGTAAATAAAACTTTAAAATATAGTATAAGGTAGTTATTAAGGACTGCGTTTAATCTTTAAAAGATCTCCTTACTTATTTTCTTTATAAGGTACCTATAGATTTTAAATAGTATATAAGCTATAAAAATAAATATTTACTCCTTAGTATAGCCTATAATATACTTACCTCCTATCCCTTATTATCTCTATTAGTATATATACTTCTAATAAGAGTAGGAGGTATATAAACAATAGTATAATAAGAGGAGACTACTATATAAGGAGATTACTATACTATTTATATATATTAAATACTAGATATTATAATTAATATCCTATTAGAAGAGCTAGTAGCTAGCGCTCCCTAGTATAGATAATAGAATATATAGTATTACTAATTAGATTTATTCTACCTATAGTATAACCTTACTAATAGAAGTGTTCTCCTTAGAGCTAGCTATGGCTAGCGCTCCCTAGTACTTAAGGATATATTAATTATAGATATCTAGGGTCTTTGCTATACAGGTCCTATTATATTATTAGAGGTGTTATTAATCTAGTCTATTATCCTAGTATATCCTCTTCCTCTTTAAGTATCTATAGAATATAAGATTACTTATTATTATACTATAATATATAGCGTTGTTAAGGTAGGGGTTAGATTAATATCCTCCTAGTCTAACTATATTTATAACTATAAATCTACATCTTTAAATAAGTATTACCTTAGATCCTATAAGAATAAAGTCTTTGTTATAAGTATTATAGAGGGTTTAAAACTAAGTAAGGCTATTTAAAATATAAACTAATAATCCTAAATCTAGTAATACTAATTTAAATAGCTTATAGTTATAAGCTATTAAAACTACTACTCCCTTAGGTCTAGTTCTTCCTTAGTACTTTATTAAGAGTTATTAGTTCTTTATAGAGATCTTTAAATAATTAATCTTATTTACTAGTTCCCCTTTATATTACTCCTTAACTAACCTAGTAATAGCCTTATTTAGAGTCTAATAATCTAGCGCCTTATTAATAAAGATATATTAATATTTTAATAAGGAGTAATAAGATATAGAGTATACTCTATACTTATTAGTTACCTTTTTAGGCTTACTTTATTAGTAATTAAACCGTTTATTAGTTTATCCTTTTTCTTAAATGGCTTTATAATTAAAGAGGTTTCAATATATAAATAGAGATATTAGTTATTATTAGTCTAAATACTCCTCTATTATAATATATAACTGAAGGTTTATTAGATTAACTATATAAGTGATCTCTCCATATATACTCCTAATGAGATTCAAAAACTTTAAGGTTCTATTATTGATATACCTTTTATAAGTTAACTTATTTATTTTTAGTTATAGTATAAGGGGGGTTTAGTAAGTAGTATAAGTAAAGTTATTAACCTATTCTAACTTATTATTACTCTTAGCTATTTAAATAGCTCTTAGCTTTAATATAGCTACTTTATATCTTATAATCTATTTAGAAGTTGCTTTTTATATTATAATCTTTTTATAAGGAATTTAAAAAACTTTAATATATATTTCTCTAGTAGCCTTAAGCTAATAGATCTTATTAATTCCAACCTCGCTCTTAATTAAATAATGCTTTTAGTAATTAAGTTCTCTAGAATGAAGTAAGTTTAATAATACTTAGACTAAATTCTTTTTTTTTTAAATATAATCCTTAAATTAAATTATAACTTTATATAACTCTTTAATCTCCTTTATTCTATCCCTATATTATACTACATAAATAATATATATATACTAGTCTTACTTTATTAAGTTTTTAAATAATCTAACTAGCTTAGATCTAATAGGGAATACTCTTTCTCAATGCCCCTATGTAATTATTTATATAGGAGTTAATAATACTCTTATATTACTAGAATAAGTATTTATTACTAAGAAGTTAGCTTTTTAAAAATGATCCTAGAACTTTAGCTTTATTAAAGAGGTCTTTAGGATAGTCCTAAGGTTATTATTTTTAATATTATCTAAATTAATAGACTCTTATAATCCTATTTACTTAAGCGTATACTAGGTTTAATGCTACTAGAGGGGCTAATTACTTAGGTTATATAGTTCTAAAAAGAAGCTAGAAGCTCTAGAGGCTCTATAGATATTAGTAAGTATAGGATTACTATAGGTTTATATATTAATAATACATAAGTAAATTTAATGCTATAGATTTATTTAAATAGCTTTAATTAGTATTATATATAATAATTAAACTATTAATTATGAAATTATTAATATAGGGTATAAAAGTAACTAAATATTAATATATAACTATTATAAGAACTCTATTGAGTTTAGAATTATACTATAGCCCCTTTATAAAAAGACTATAATAAATTTACCTAGTTTAGAAGTATAATTCGGGAAATACTATATGGGTATTTTAACCTATATCCTCTACTAGTTAAAGAAAATTATATAAGAACCCGATATATTCCTATTACTTATAAGTAAACCCTCTAAATATTACTATATAAAGTCAGATACGCGCTAAATTAGGGCTAATTATATTAGAGCTAAACGGGCTACTAAGGCTCTCATAGCCTAGAAACGCCCTCACTAAACCTTCTAGTAAGATAAAAGCTACCATATAAGATAACTCCTTAATCTAAAAGGTTAATCTTCTAGTTAGATACTAAAAATACTATAAAAGCTACTATATAAGATAACTCCTTAAATTAAAAGGTTAACCTTCTAGTAAAGTAAATACTATTATATAAGAAGTAACTTCTTAACTAAAGAGGTCTTTCCTAAGAGGTTCTTATAGCTAGAAGTATAAGAAGCTTTACTATAAGTAAGGCTTTATATCTCTCTCTCTTACTTATTCTTATTCCTTAACTATATTAATATTAAACTTTATATATAAAAATACTAAGCTTATGCGAGGTATACCCTTTAATACTAATAATATACGAGAGCTTACTAGAGAGTTTAGTATTAATATAATTAATAAAACCTACTCCTTCTTTAACTACTCTATTATATATAAAGAATATATTATTAATATAGCCCTTAAGAGGGCTCTTATTAATACCTAAAAGGGGATACTTATTATTATATTATAGCTTAGTAAGTAGACTTAGTACTAGAAGCTAAGTAGGTTATTATATACCCTATAGAGTAGCCCTTTTTTAAGCAGGTCCTCTATATTATTAAGGTAGTAGTAGCCTAGGCCCCTTAGGGGTTAGTAAGTATAGCTTATACTAATTACTTTAATATAGAGAGAGCGTTGCTAATAATAGTATAGCTACTAGCGGATAAAGTAGTAATAGAGGCGGTATTAGTAGCGTAGGTAGAACGCGAGAGGAAAGGTTAATAGTTTTATAGTCTATTAAATAATTCAAAACCACGTTATTATTAATATAAAGTTAAAGGTCGTGAGGCTATTAATAAGTATATATAAGTATAGCTATAGTTAGGAAAGGATTATAAAACTAAAGGCTATATATTATTAGGAGGCGCGGAGTTAGAAGGTCTATTGCACTTGAGCAGGTAAAATCACTATGCAGTGGCTAGAGGCCATAGGAACTCTATTGAGCTCGGAATTACGCCGCAGCCCCTTCGCAAAAAGACTATAACAAATTCACCTAGTTCGCAGGTATAATTTGGGAAATACTATATAAGTATTTTAACCTATACCCTCTACTAGTTAAGGAAAATAATATAGGAACCCTATATATTCCTACTACTTGCAAGCAAACCCTCTGAATATCACCGCACAAAGTCGGACGCGCGCCGCACCGGGGCCGATTATATCAGAGCCGAACGGGCCACTGAGGCTCTCGTGGCCTGGAAAAGCCACCATACGAGATGAATAGGAACTCTATATATAGATCTAAGTAGAATTTATACTTAAAACTAGCTAATATAGATATCGCCCAATTTAACTAGATTTCGCGCTGCTTTTGCGCGTATATTACGCCCTACTACGCGCGCCTAGGGGGTCGATTTAATATAGTAGGGCGTAGTGTGCGCGCAAAAGCAGCGCGAAATCTAGCTAAATCGAGTAGTATCTAGACTAGCTAGTCTAAATATAAATTCCGCTTAGATCTATACATAGAGCTTATATATAATATATATTAATTCTTAACCACTTTTATAACTTGTATTATATAACTTAATAATTCATAGTCTAATTTTTATACATAATACTAATTAAAGCTATTGAAATAAATCTATAGTATTAAATTTATTTATATATTATTAATATATAAACCTATAGTAGGCTAATATATGTTAATACCTCTAGTACCTCTAGTACCTCTAGAGCCTCTAGCGTTTTATTTAACTTATATAAACTAAGTAATTAGCTCCTATAATAGAATTCAACTTAATATAAGCTTAAGTTAATAGAATTAGAAGAGTATATTAACTTAGATAATATTGAGAAAAAAGACCTAAAATCTATTCTAAAAGCCTCTTTAATAAAACTCAAGTTTTAAAATTACTTTTAAAAAAGCTAACCTCTTAATAGTAAATACTTACTTTAGTAATATAAGAGTATTATTAAATCTTATATTACTCATTATTTAAAGAGACTTAAGATACGTAGCCCCTATTAGGCTTAAGGTAGCTTAGCTATTAAATAAGCTAATAGAGCGAGACCTATACATATAAATAAAGTAGAAGAGATTGAAGAGCTATATAAAGTAGTAATTTAATTTAATAATTATATTTAAGAGATAATTTATCTTGAGTATTATTAAACCTATTTTATTCCCAAGAACTTAACTATTAAGAGGATTAATTAATTAAGAGTAAGAATAGAGATTTATAAGATCTATTAGTATAAACCTACTAGAGTAATATATATTAAAGTCCTCTAAACTCCCTATAAAAAGAACATTATAACATAAGGAAGTAATTATTAGATAGATTATAAAATATAAAGTAGCTATATTAAAGCTCAAAGCTATTAAAGTAATAAAAGATAATAATAAGTAAGAATAGTTTAAGAACTTTAGTTATACTACTTATTAAATACCTCTTATATTATCAGCTATGATATATATATTAATTTAGAGAAAGAATATTGATAATAGAATACTAAAGTTATTTAATTTTATTAAGAGTATATACAGAGAGATCTCTTATATAATTAATCTAGTAAGCTCTAAGTTATATATTATAAGATAAGGAGTATTTAGACTAATAATAACTAATATCTCTATTTGTATATTAAAACCTACTCAAATATAAAGCGATTTAAAAAGAAGTATGATATAATATCTTATAATTAATAAAATAAACAGAAAAGGGGATTTAACAAGTATAAAGTATATTCTATATTCTATTACTCCTTATTAAGGTACTAATATGTCTTTATTAATAAGACACTAGATAATTAGAGCCTAAATAAGGCTATAGCTAGGTTAATAAACGGGAGATATAAAGGGAAGTAGGAAATAGAATTAACTATATAAAGATCTCTATAAGGAACTAATCATAAACGAGCGGGCCCTACTTTAGGCGTAGCGCTATAGCTAATAGTATCTTAGCCTTTTATTACCATGCTATAGGTTATATCCTATATACTACCATTAGTTACCGCCTAGCTGTATACATAGACCGCTCCCGCGCGCCCGCGCGCCCACGCGCGGAGCCTCCTAGATAGTATTAATTATATTATATCCTATATATTCCTATATATTCCTATAATATCTAGTAGAACGACTACTTCGATCTAACTAATATAATTAACTATATAATAGCGAATATTATAATAAGTATATAAGCTAATTCTTTATTAGAAACTGATTAATACTAATATGCTATTACTAACGCGCTTAACTATACTACTACTAATTCATATATACTAGTAGAGTCCTTTATAACTTGAAGAGATCTTATAAGGGATTACTATTATTAATACTAATACTAACGCTCCTAACGCCTATATATACCTTAGGACCCTTTATAATAGCTATTAATTAAGACTCTTTTACTAGGCTAGTTTTAATTACTACTACCCTATTGTAAATATAGCGCTACTAACCTTTATAATAAAAACGCGGTATATTACTATATATTTATAAATAACTATAGTTACTAATATTACTATGAACTTTACTATACTAACTTCCCTTTATATAATACTCTCTTTTAGTATATTTATAACCCTTTACTATATATATAAGAGGGCTCTTAACTTTACCTTATACTTATATAAGTTAGTACCCCTATAGATAGCTCTAGTACCCTTCTAAAAGGTTCTAAATACCTTTATATTAATATTAATATTAAGGTAGCTAAGAAGTCTGTAAGAATAGGTATATAGGTAGTAAAAGGGGCGGTAAAACAGCCTGAATAATAGATATTAATAGGCTAAGTAATATAGTGATGAAAGCTGATAAATTTAAGCATAAGGAGGTATTTTCCCTGGAA
>JAVHLU010001966.1:0-22932 GCA_036785755.1 Colletotrichum ledebouriae
TATAGAATACTATTTTCTACTTATCTCCCTCCTAGATCCTTACTTAGTAGTATATATCCTTAAGGTTAAGCTTAGTAAAGTACTTAGCTCTAGAGAGCTAGTTAAGGATCTTATTAATTAGAGGGAGAGGGGTATAGTTTTTAATAGTTACCTAGTTAAACCCTTAGTAGTCTATATATAACCTTAACTTACTTCCCTTTTTTAGGATAAATAGGATTAGTACCCCTATTAGGCTTATTAATAAGTAAATCTATCCCTTTTATAAGGCTTTATAGATATAATCCCTTAACTCCTCTAACTCCTTCTTAGCTAGTAGATAAATAGGTATAAATAAGGGCTTAATCCTAGGCTTTAGGTTAATAAGGTAGCTCCTAGTAATCCTAGACTTTAGTATAGTTCCTACTAGGTTAATATTAAATACCTTTTTAAAATCCTAGTACTCTAGTAGGATACTTATTTTAATCCCCTTAGTATCCTTAGGGTCCTAGGTATTCTCCTAGAAGTTAGTATTTAATACATAATTAACTTATAATACCCCTATAAGTATTACTCTCGCTTAATTCTTAGTACGCCTAAATTCCTTCTTAGTTATAAGAAGGTAAATACTCTCCTTATATAGGGGAAAGGTCTAGCCTAACTCACTCTAAGTAAGATTAGGGTATTTTACTATATACTAAGGGATCCCTAGGATAGTATTATATCTATTACTAAATCCTAAAGTTATATAAAGCTATCTATTAGACCCCTATACTATTAATTATTTAAGTAACTAATTCTTATATATTATAATTAGGTCCCTTAGATACCTATATTCCCCTAAAGGGTTCTAACTTATTAGCCCCTAGTTAGGTAGTAGCTACGATCCTCTAGTTTATAATATTCTTATCTACTTTATAATTAATAAGTATAATACTAGTTTTCTAGCTACTTATAACTTAGACTTATATTATTACTTTAATATAACTTAGCTAGGTACTATCTTATTAAACTATATATATAGCTACTTAGTTTTCCTCTAGTTACTTACTAGGGTAGGGTTTTCCTTTATAGTAGGGGTAGCTATACTTCTTATAATATAAGTGCCTTAGCGTAATATAGCCTTTCTTCTTATAACTATAATAGATAATTTCCTTCTTAGTATCCTATAGTAAGTCCTTAGTATTCTCTTAGTAGTGATTAGTATTACTATAGTCCCTATAGGTCTATCCCTTTAGGGCCTTAGTATATCTCTCCTAATTAAGGGTTTAGCCCTCTAGTTATTATCCCTTATTATAAGCCCCCTAGTCCCTTATTAGTATATTATATATCTATATATTAACTATAGGTTTAGCGTTTCTAGCCCTAGTATTAAGGTTAAGCTATAACTTTAGCAATCTATTTACTATAATATAGTACTAAAGCTTAGGGTCTAGCCTAGCTATTATATTAGCTACCCAGATCTCCTCTAGTTATTAATAGGGGCTCTTTACCTCGATCCCTTTATAGTAATTAATAAAGCTCTAGTATAATTATCCTAGTTACTAGTAGGCTTACTTAAGCTAGGTTTATATACTAAGGGTCCTAGACCTTATATTAGCTATACTATTAGTTAACTAGTCCTTTATTATTACCTAAGTAATATCCTTTACCTTATTACTATAATTAATAGAGAGGTATAAGGTTTATTATTTTACTACTAGTCCTTTTAAGTACTTAGTAGTAAATAGCACCTTTTAAAGGTTTAAAATAATCTTATTTATCTTAAATTATATATTAAGGTTAAATATAACTTAATTAAAGTTAGTCTAGGTACCCCTTTTATACTTAAGTATTAGGAGACCCTTCCCCTAAAGCTCTAATTAATACTTCTTTAATTTATTACTAATAACTACTTAGTAAGTAATAGGGTTAATAGTTAGCTAGCCCTTAGGGTATTAAGATATTCCTATTTATACTTTAGCTACCCCTTCTTTTCTTCCTCCTTAATAAGCTAATTTAATTTAGCTTTTATTAATTAACTACTTAGTCCCCTATTAGTATTCTTATTATTATTTTATTTAATAGGTATCTTATCTTATATTTAGCTATTTAGCTACTTTTAGCTAGTAGGGGATTTTAATAGTAATATTATATTTATCTTCCTAATAGACTTATAAGTAAGTATTATATTATTATATTTTATACTACTCTAATAATCTATACCTATATTAATATAAGTAAGGGAGAAGAATATATTATAAATAGGTATAATATAGAGTAATAGAGTTAGTATAGTTAGGTATAGCTAAGGTTAAATATTCTTCTCTAGCCCTCTAGTTTACTAAGTAAGGGCTAGAAAGCTTATCTAGTAGTTACTTAGTACCTCCCTATATCTCCTAACTCCTACGGACTTCTCTACTTAGCCCGCGAAGCCCTTTTCCCTGCGATATTATCCTAGCTCGTGATAGATATCAACTGTTTCACAACGAGATCAGTGACAGCCCCAAAATGCTGATTGACCTGCCTCCCCTGGAACCACACCCGCGCTTCCTGGGATGAGTCTTACCTGAGCCGTGAGTACAGACTTGGAGAGAAGCCTCGCTCTGGCTATCGCATCCCCGGAACTCCGGACCCTACGTGGCGGAACGTCCTTTGTTGCAACGAAACCCCTGAATCCGCGAGCACAAGGTCTAGGTCGACATCCTCTACCCGGGTGCTGGTATTGTTGTCATGGCTATCGAGGCCGCCCGTCAGCTTGCAGAGGAGCACACTGAAGAAGAGGTCTTCGGATACGAACTCCGCTATCCATACCGCTCTCAGTGTTTGGCATCGGTGCTATTGCTGCAGGCGTGTACCTGGCCAAGCCCAAGTGGGCTTCGTACGGGTACGCAAGTGTCATGTTAACAACTCAGGCTCAACTCAAGCTTCTGAAGAAATTCTGATGTTTCTATTAGGTCTTGTAATAGTATTTAATCAATTGTGCTACGTTCGTTCACTCAATGAGCATTTTTAATGGTACTCTTGGAGTTCGAGATCCGCCTCGGATTGGCGTTGCTGTGTTCAATATCAATCGAACCTAAAGTTGAGACCGAAATCGACGCTGTTGCGTAAGACACTATTTTTGCTCAAGTCATTGTGTTATCCCAATGCCACCTTTTTTGCTTGTTCTATGGTACTACGTTTAATTAAACATTATGGGAAAGCACGACTGTGGAGATGTCATTAGTGCTCGAAACTAAAGAAGCAGCAGCTTAACTTTCCAACCAACATCGTAGCTCTTTACGCCTTGGCGGCCATTCACAGTTAAGTTTTGCTCTTGAGCGCGAAGAGAGATTGGAAATAATCAAATTAGAAATGTTGATTCCCAGGGGTTGCGCTCGATCAGTTAGTACCGGCGCTAATAGACGATGCAGTAAACCGTCAGCTAGGCATATTTTCTTTTTTCTATTGGCAAGTCTCTTAGCAACTATTGAGAAACGTCCTATAGGGCCACATTTATAGTTACTAAAGAGCTTGATTTATTATAACGAGAGTAGCTATAACGTAGTCGCTTATAACTATAGTCGGAGGAACGACCCCCGGAAAAAGGTCGCTCTAGGGCTAATATTAGTTATATACCGCGCTAGGAACGGGTAATACTAAAGGTATTATAATATACCCCCCTAGATATAGCTATAGCTAGAAAAACGCCTAACTACGTAGTATCCCTTAAAATACCTAAATATAAAGCGATATATTAATAAATAACCTATTAATAAGCCTATCTATAAAAGAGATAATAAAATAAAGTTATTTATATTAGGTATAGGCGAAGTATAAATAGTTATAGTTTTCTATCTTTATAACTATCGCTATAATTATTATAATACCCTTTATTTAGTAACTCTTACTAATAGTAATAAAATCCGTTATCTCTTATTAGCTTAAGTAGGGTAGCTACTATTATATTAATTCTAAATAAAATAACCTAGCTACCCTCCTACCTTCTTAACTCTTCCCTATATATAATATAACAACTATATATATATCTAACTTTAGTTCTAATAATAACCTTATCGCGCGTATATATATATATACGCTTATAACGCGTAATAATCTTAAAGCTATTATAATATACTAATATATTTATTTATAAATACCTCCTAAAAAGAAGACTAGTTAGGCTATAGCCCTTAAGAAGGCGCGCGCTACTAAAGGTAAGAGTAAAGCTAGCGGTAGAGGGGCGCGCCCTCCTCCCCTAGAGAGTAATAATAAAGTTATATATATATTATTCCTTCTTATTATTAATATATAGTATACTAATATATTATATAGTAAGTAAAAAGAAGTAGAAGTAACTTATAGAGGGTAGCTCTAAGGGTAAGGGTTTATAGCTTAAGAAGCCCTAGGGTTACCCTCCTAAGTAGTTTAAGAGAATAGCTCCTAGTAAGTTATAATCCTTTTATTATTATAACTATATACTAGAATATTATTAACCTTATTATTATTATAATCCCTAAGGAGATAGATAAGGAGGAGGGTATTAATAAGAGTAATTTAAAGCCCCCCCTCTAGCCCTCCTCCCCCTAGTAGAGGTATAGAGGTAGAATAAGTACTCCTATTTAATAAACGCTATTTTTAATATATTTTAAATAAGCTCTTAGGCTTATTAGATAGAAAGTACTCGCTTAGTATAGTAGGTAAGTATAACTATTATTATAAGGGTAAAGTACCTTATTAATAGATAAGCGCCCCTATTGCTATTATAATCTACTAATATACTAAAGCTAAGACTTTAGATAACCTAGTAGTTAGAAAAGTAAAGTTCTATATATACTTCGTTTCTATAACTATCTTCTAATATAATATATAGACCCTCGCTCGTTAGAGAGCTATGCTCTATAAGGCTATTACTATCTAGAAGAAGGAGATTATAGTAATAAAGAAGGGTAGTAATAATAAGGGTTTAGGTAGGGCTTCTATAGTAATAGGTAGTTCTAGTATATATAGCGTTATTACCCTATCTCCCGCCCTAGTTCTATTTAGAACCCTAGCAGTTAGTATAGGTATACCTATACCTCGTCTGCTTACTAGCGATATAGCTACTATAGTATACTACGTAGTTAATAGTCTTATTAGTATATATTTACTAGAGGTATTACTACCCTTATATAATATCCTAATAGATTAGTATAAGTAAATCCTCTAAAGTTAGGTAGTAGAAAATTAGTATTTTAGGGTAGCCCTTTAGGGTATATTATATTATTTTACTCCTATAAGAGTAACTTTAAGCTCCCTAGCTAGTAAGCTATAAATTAATTAGAAATTAGGCGCTACTAGCCCTCCTTTACTTATTTAAAGCGTCCCTCGTTTATTATAATTATTCTTTATATATCTTTTAGATTAAGGAGTAAATAGAACTATTCGAATTTCTTATAATTAAGAACTTTGATAGGATTATTAGCTAGTATATTATTTATTAGTATATATACTATATTAAACGATCCTCTAGTATATTCTTATTATAGCTATATATTCTAAATATTAATATACTATAGCTTAGTTAAGATCTATTCCTTTTCGCTTACTATAAGATAAATTATCTATTAGTTATTATAATAAATCTTTAAGATATCGCTAAGTTTAAGAGCGATATTCTTAAATAGCCTCTAAAGAGCGATAGTCTCCTTAGCTATATATTCAAGGCTTAGAAGCTCCGCTTCTATTATTAATATTATAACTATAGCCTATTAAGTAGCCTTCTACTAGATTAGTCTTCTAAAGAGCGAGATTATATACCCTTAAGATAACCTCTATATCTCCTTATTATTTATAAATAAAGCGTTACTTATAATTAGTAGTACCTATCTACCCCCCGAGTTACTAAAGTATATTATAAGGTAATAAGTATAATATAAGTACTATATAACCTAGTTAGTAGTAGTATAGTAATAAGGAGCGGGATTTATTAGGAATCTTAAGAGTAGAGAATATATAAAAGTAACGTCTAATTAGATTATAATAGTAATATAGAGTATAGAGCTAATCTTCTCTTAAAAACTCTTTACTTCTAATAGTATTACTATTATTTTACTCTTTAGGAGTAGTAGGTTTAGAAGGGGGGTTATTAGTACTCTTAAGTTAAGTAAATCGAACTTCTTTATAACCCGCTCGATATATTAGTTATAAGAAAGGTATATCTTTTATATAGCTTAGTTATAAATAACCCTAATTCTAAGATAGTACTTAACTAAGCCTTATTCTTTTAACTTATATACTTCTTTTAAACTAGTAATTACCCTTTATACTACTTCTTTATAATTCCTATAAAATAGGATAAGGAAGTTATCTATATAGAAGATAATAAGGACCCTCTTCTTAGTTAATTAGAAGAGATATAGGTCTTTATTTATAAGTATAAGGCCTAGATATTAAAGGGTTAAGGAGAACTCCTTATACTAGAGTAGTAATATATCCCTTAGCTTATAGAGTATATAGTATAGTTTAATATACTTTCTAGGCTACTTAAAGCTATCTAGTAACTTATAAATAATTAGGTCTTTATTTAGGTCCTAAGAGGCGTTTAGGAACGCGTTAATAATATTAAATTTTTTAACTTCGAGGTTATATTATATAGTAATTACTATTACTACCCTAAAGGTATAAGTAGCGAGGGTTACTATATAAGTCTATTTAAGGAGCGACTTCTCTTACTAATCGCCTTAAACATAGATCCTTACTTTATACTAATTAAGGATATTATCCTTATTAAATTTATAAGTAAATACCTACTTTAAAGGGATTAGTCTCTTTATTATTATCTCTTAATTAATAACGCGCTACGTATCTATCTATTATAATTTACTTATCTTAACCTTAGCTACCTCTTTAAAGCGAGTTTAGAGCGCTTATAAGAGGTTTAAAAGTTCCTTCTATAAGTAAGGTAGCTTAGTAAGGTCGTTAGTAATAAGATATTTATAGATTATTATAGTTATATAAGCGGGTTTTACGCTATAGATAGTAATATAAATATAGCTATAGAGCGTATAGTACCCTACATTAGCTTTTAAAAAGGCTTTCTACTAATTAGGTATAAAAGTCTTAAAGAAGCTAGATACCCGCTCCCGCTCTATATAATATTAGAGTAAAAACTAATAACTAGAGAGGGATTCGCTTTTTATTATTCCTAGTTATAAGTTACTAGGTAGTAGATTATATAGTTATTAGCTTTAATAAGTTTAGCTATAACCCTCCTAGTTATATACCTAGTTAGACCTCTATTTAGTATTAGCTCTCTCCTCTCTATCTTAGTATAGCTATACTAGTAGATTTAAGGGCTTACTATCTAAAGGTTTATTCTTATTACTCTTACCTACTTTAGAAACGTATTATAAAGCAGGGAGTAGTTTAACTATAATATAATCCTTAATCTATTCCCCTTTAGAATTAACTTCCTTAATAGCTTTATATATATAATTTATTTCTAGTATATATACTATATTTATTACTCTATCTATTAGAGCTAGGCTTTTATCTAGCTCTAGCGTAGAATTAGGGGATAATAGCTACCCCCCTTTCTAACCTACCTATCCCTTTAGAAGTTTTAGGATTCTTCTATTTAGAGACTTAGTTAAAGGAATAAGGGTTTATATAAGTAACTATTTAGTTATAAGTATTAATATAGCTTTATCCTTATTTATAATACCTAGGATCTAAAGTTTAAAGTTAACTTATAATATAAGCTCTTTAATCCTTTCTACTATTTTATAGATAATATCTTCTAAGATAGCCTCTTTTACCTTATCCTTTATATAGAAAGTCTATTTATTAAATATTATATTCTATATAATAATAACTATTTATAATATAGGGATCTAAACCCTATATAAGTTGTAGGCGTTTAGAACGTATCCTACTAGGTATCTAATATATCCCCACGGTAGCACCTTAAAGTCTCTCTTATGAATTCCTCTCTCTTATTCCCTCTTAAGGGGGTATATATAGTAGCTAAAGGTATATATATATCCCTAGTAAGGCTAAAGGTCGTAAGTTAGGGTTACTCTATTATTAGGTTACTACTAGCGAAAGTACTAGTAGAACTACTCCTCTTTAATCTATAGTAGCGAATACTAGTTATAGCGCTTAAGTAAGCTTATATTATAAAGCGTTATTACTACTAGTACTATCTTAGCCTATAGTTTTATAAGTAAGCTAGCTATAGCGAGTATCTTAATTATTTAAGTTATAACTTCCTAACTAGCCCGTTCCCCTCTACTATTTATTTCCTTTATATATAGAGGGGTTATTTTAACCTCTATTCCTTATATATAGGTCTAATCCTTATATCTTATATAGCTTATAAGTAAAATTACTAACCTCTTAATATCTTATTTAATCTTATAAATAGAAAGTCCCTTCTATTAATATACCTATTGCTTAAAGGTATATAGAGTAAGTATAACGCTACTATAGGTCTTATTAACGCATAGAAATATAAAGAGCTAACTAGTATATTTATCCTTAATAATAAGGAGCTATTAGTTCTAGTTAAAGCCTTCGGGGTAGTTAAAGAGATCCTATGCAATTCTATAGTAAGGGTATATTACTTTATCTTCTAATATTCGTCTCGAAATTACCTATTTAGTATATATAACTATATAGTATTAGTACTATAAGCACGTTAGGCCTTTAATCCTTACCCCCTAAGTAGTATATACTAGCTACTCTAAAGCCTTAGGGCTAAGGTACCTGCTTTAGAGGTACTAAAGTATCGCGTCGTCGCTCTAGTCTAGTAGTATTATAAAAGAGGTATACTTATATATTATAAGTATATAGTTTATATTATTAATAATAGTATTAATACTTTAGGGGATCCGCTTAGGAATAGAGTATAAGGAATAAGGCTTATATTTAAAAAAGCGAGGTTTACCTTCCTAATAAGTTTCTTAATTATAACGCTATTCTTATAGGTTCTAAAGCGAAGTATATAATTATACCCTAAATACTAGATACCTATCTTCTAAAGTAACGCTTTAGAGATAATATTAATATAAAAGTTCTCTATATATCCTATATTATAAAGTATAAGGTCCTCTATATTCGCACTTTTAAGCTATTAAGAGTATTCTTAATAATCTATATACTCTTTATAATAATTAGGTATAAAGCTATTTTAGATATAACTTATTCTCTATTATAATACCTAATTAAAGAGGGGATAAGTAGGGACTTATTATTAATAAGATATATCTCTCTATAGTTATCTAGGACTATAGACCTATATAATATATAAAGTCCTAAGTAGGGGGTTATAAAGATACTTAGGTACTCTTCGTCTAAGTTAATTACTTTATCCCTAACCTTATTTAAGAGGGTTATATAAAAAGTAACTACTACTATATTAATAGGGTAGCTTAGGGCTAAGTTAGATTTCTTAGATAAACCCTTATTACCCCCCTTATTATTTTAGTAGTTTTTACCCTTATAAGGTATAGTATATAGCTAGCTCTTATAAGCGAGTTCCCTATAAAGCTTAGTAAGGCATAGGTTACTATTTAACTAGTTATAGATCTAAGCTACTTATATATCTATTACTAATATATATAAGCCTTTCTAGTATTATCTAGTTAAGGTAGCTTCTAAATAGTTATAATTACTACTTAGCTATTAAAAGCTCGACCTATATAGGTACTATTTACTACTAGATAAGTTACTAGTTATAGGAATACTTAATAGGTTAGCCTTATCTATATAGCTAGCTAGCGTTATAAAAACCCTAGCGCTTTGTTCTTATAACCTCGAGTAGAGTATATCCTTATATAAGAGGTCCTTAAATATATTAGTATATTAGCTTATATTAGAGACTAGTATCCCTACTTACTCTTATTTAAGGATATATATAATCTCTATATTAGCCTAAGTAGGTATAAAGTAATAACTTACTACTTAAAGAAAAGTTTTTAAAGCGAGAGTACTACTTACCTTAAGAAGCTTAAGCTAGGTAGTATAGAGGTAAATACCCCTAAAGTCCTTAATCTAGGTATTAGAATTAATAATCCTATTTACTTTTTCTAGGACTTAGATTTACTCTTCTTAAATAGTAATAAGAGTACTAGCCTCGCTTAGAGCGTAGCGATATTTAAGATTAATAATAAGGCTATAAAAGGTTATATCCCCTTTAGTAAGAAGTTCTATATATATAGGTATAATAATATTATAAGTAAGAGTTTTTATAACTAGATAGTTAATCTATTTAAACTCCTAGTCCTCGCAGGTTTACTTAGATTCTTATATAACAAGTAAATAAAAGTACTCTAAGTACTATTCCTATATACCTATAGTATTCTTATTAATTATAACTAGGGTAGCTAGAGGCTAAAGGGGTTATAATTTATTTATCTATATCCTAGTAGTAAACTTAGAAGTAGTCCTAGAAGTAGTATTAGAAGTAGCCTCTTCTAGAGCTTCCTAGTTAAGTAAAGCGACGTATTAATTATAAGCGCTCTTCTCCTATAGGTCCTAGGTATTAGTATCCTAGTTTTACTTAATAATATATAAGTTAAGAGTTAGAGTTTCTAGCGAGGTTTTACTTAGGTATAAAAGTCCCTTAGGGTTATCTAGGTTAATATACTTCTAGACTCTAGTAGCTTAAGCTTTAGCCTAGATTATAATATACTAAGCAGCGAAGTCCCTATATATAGTTAGGTAGTATAATACTATAATAGTAATAGTAGAAGATATCGTAGTTAAGGTTATTTAGAAATAGAGGGTTTATAGTAATAAGGAGGAAAGAAGGAACAGGAAAGAGGAAGTTTTAATAAGTACTTTTAATAGCAAAGGCTCGTTTTAAAATAGTAGTTAGGGGTCTAGTTAAAGCTAGGCTTATAACTATTAAGAAACGTCCTATAGGGCTATATTTATAGTTACTAAAGAACTTAATCTATTATAACGAGAGTAGCTATAATATAGTTACTTATAACTACGGTTAGAGGAACGACCCCCGGAAAAAGGTCGCTCTAGGGCTAACGTTAGTCACGTGCTGCGCTAGGAACAGGCGATGCTAAAGGCATCACAACAGCAACATATCATTTTCAATCCGTGTCGTCTGAGCTTTCCTCTGCCCGCAATCGGGAATTCTCGCCGAGTTACTTTCGCTTGTGTCCTGTGCGGTGGTGACCAGTAAGAGCCTTTGACTGGCGATGCTGGGAGGTAGCATCAAAATTGAGTTTGCGCCGCAACTCAGACGAAACGGGATCGACTAACACACTTTGCTGTCGGGCTGCAGCTTTGTCTAATAGCAAGCAAGTTCTTGTCAGCAACCTGCGTTGGATTACGACGATGCCACCCTTCTGCAACAAACCCTGTCTGGCAACAAGCTCCTCAGAATCCAAAAGTCTAAGAATCCATGGCGTCCATCCACATAACCTTCATCGCTGCAAATAGCTCTGTGAAACCCTCCGAGGTTAAAAAGCTGTATATGTAAGACCTCTCTTGCCCCACCGAGCGTGGTACAGTTGGCCGGTTACCGTTCTCAGGGTCTCTCCCATGACACGCCCGAGATCCGCAAGATTGGACGAGCAATAATATCAGCTTCGTCGCCTCTCTTCCAACCTGCAAGAACAGAGAGTTGGATCGGACAAAGACCAGCCAAATGAAGAATCATGTCAAGGCGACATCGATGCCTCTTCCGAAGCGCCCGGCCCGGTTGATATTCTTCATCGGCGTGACCCTGATTACGATATTCTTCTTCTTCCCTGCGTATCCTCCGACAAAGGTTGTTTTATTTTCAAATAGTCCTCTTGCTGAGGTCCGTTTTCGCAAGAGCTGCTTTGACTGGGAGACAGTAGAGCAACGGCATCCAGTGTCGTCGTTCAAACCCTTGCCTACGGGAAAGCCGTTGAAGCTTCCTTCGATCCAATTCGATTTTGGCGTGGCAAATTCCCACCCCGAGGCAGCGAAACGACAGAAGGCTGTCCGAGACGTTTTCATACGAAGTTACGCCAGCTACAAGAAATATGCGTGGGGTCGCGACGAGTTGGCGCCCGTGAGCGCGGGGGCTAGAGACACTTTCGGTGGCTGGGCAGCGACCCTCGTGGACTCGCTAGACACCCTCTGGATCATGGGTCTTCATGACGAGTTTCGCGAAGCCGCCAGCGTCGCTGTTCGACTCGACTTGGCCAATACGACGTCGGTTCGCATCAACGTTTTCGAGACTACGATTCGACATCTCGGAGGACTGTTGAGCGCGTACGATTTGAGCGGAGAGTCAGCACTCTTGGATAAGGCGAAAGAGTTTGGAGATATGCTCTACATGGGGTTCGACACTCCGAATCGCCTACCGGGATTTGGGGTCAACTTCGAAGACGCGAAACAAGGCAGACAGTTGGCCGAAACTCATGACCCCTCGGCCGCTCCGGGTACTCTGTCTTTGGAACTCACTCGCTTGTCCCAGCTCACGGGCAATGCCAAGTACTTCGATGCGGTCGACCGTATCACGCGATTTCTCGAACGAACCCAGTTCAAATCCCGTCTTCCGGGCATGTGGCCGACGATGATCAACTTCCGAGACGAGACCGTGGACGACAACAGCTTCACATTGGGCTCATCGGCCGCTTCGCTATACGAATACTTGCCCAAGATGCACGCGCTTTTGGGTGGGAGAGATGCCTCGTATGAAAAGATGTACATAGGAGCGATGGCAATTGCGGAGCAGCACCTGCTGTTCCGGCCGATGACGGCGGATCACGACGACATTCTGTTTGCGGGAGACGTCTTTGTCTATCCGGACAAGGTCTACCACGTCCCTGACAGTCAACACGTGGCGTGTTTCGTGGGCGGTATGCTGGGTCTCGGTGGAAAACTATTCTCGGTCGACAACCACGTGGCGCTCGGCGAGCGAGTCGCGCGGGGTTGTGCGTGGGCGTACGACGCGTTCCCTTCTGGCGTGATGCCGGAAATCTTCAGCCTCATACCTTGCGAAAGCAAGAAAACAAACGAGTGCGTATGGGACGAGGGAAAGTGGAAGAGCGTGGGAGACCGGCGACTGAAGAAGGGGTTCCGCAACGCACGGGATCCGAGGTACCTCTTGAGACCCGAAGCTATCGAAAGCATCTTCCTGCTGTACCGGATGACGGGTCGTCAAGACCTGCAAGACATTGCTTGGCGCATGTTCGAGTCGATCGTCAGATCTACGCGGACCGAGCATGCGTACTCAGCTATTGCTGATGTGACTTCTGCCCCTGCTCAGACGGCGAAGCTGAACGAAATGGAGGTAAGATAGTCCTCAGTTTCTCTGAAATACTTTTACTTCTTCCGATTTGATGCGTTTGCTGACTGATTGGCAGAGCTTTTGGCTTGCTGAGACGTTGAAGTACTTTTACTTGATATTCTCTCCACCCGACCTCATCAGCTTGGACGACTACGTATTTAACACCGCAGCACATCCGTTCCGGATTCCTAAGTGAATTCTGAATTTACAGATAGCATGCCATTCGTGCGAGGGCTCCAAATGGATGGTGCTGAAAAGCTTATAAACTGGATACAACATGAATGAAGCCTCAGAAGAACATATATGAAACATCTATACAAGCTTGGGTGGTTCTAGGGGAGCCAATTGGTGTTGGTGTTGACGACGAATGTGTTAGAGAAGACCTCACGCATTGGGTTCTAGGCTTTTCATAGGTCCTCGTTCACATCGCATGGCCTTCTCTTACGAACTAGGTCGCATCAAGATCCATCTTGAATGCACCCCCACGCCCATTGACGTTTAATCCCATAGTCTCCGGTACTAATATAAAGTAACTCAAGATGTTAAGATGGTTCTCGACCTTGATCTATTAAATTGGGCGTAAATTGTACGTATATTAGTGATCCTGTTGTGTGTGTATAACTTCTACGTATATACCCTTATTTAGACGCGTCCTAGCCCCTTTTCTAGCGCATACCCTAATTACTTTAGGCCTATATAAAGCTAGGCGAACGCCGCTCTAAACTTATAGTATATATTCTAGACCTTCTAATCTAATATACCCCCTTAGGGATTACTAGCTTTTATAAGGCTATTCCTTAACTTTATTTAAGTCTATCTTATCCTATATATAGGTTTCTTTTACTATCCTATACTTTATATTATCTTCTTCTTCCAGGTCCTATATATAGTTTACTTCTAATTATACATATTAATTACTTATTTATAGGTAATTATAAAATGCTTTAAATTATAATAATATAAGCGACTTTATAAGTCTATCTATTATAATCTCTACTAATAGTATATATTTAACTAATATATACCTTTTTATAATCTCTTATTATAGCTAATAGTTATAGATATCAATATATTATAGCCTTATTTATAGCTAAACGAGCTCTATATTAACTAAGTAGATAGTTTATTAATTATTATACTAGATTTGGATTATTATTAGTATTATATTAAGTATAGTAAAACTAGCTTTAGGGGTAGCGTTACTTAGGAGTTAGACTTATAGTATAGTTATTAATTAACCTATAAAGAGGGCTTTACACGCTACTTAGAATAATATAAATAGCTCCGCTTTAGTTATTAATATTATAATTATTATCTACGTATTTGCTTTTTAAATAACTATACCTCTAAATAGCTTTATTATAAGTGTTTAAGAGCTCTTTTAGTTAAGTATATTATTTATAATGCTTATATCTAAAGCGGGTTTAAGTATATTATCCCTCTTACTAGGCTTAGCGCCATACTTAAGATAGAGGTATTATATTTAATAGAGGTATTAGAGGACTTAATTAGTAATATAGTACTATATAGGGCCTAGGCTATTATTAAACCTAGTAAGGTAGCTTATAGTAAATACTATATTAGGCTGTATTATTACTATTATATGTAGGAATATTCTACTATAACATTAGTAGTAGTTAATCTCTTCTAGGGCTACTTCCCCTTTATATAGTTCTAGTTCGTCTTTCGTTATAAGTATATATATATACATATTTATATTAAGGCTTATAGCGCGTTATATAAGTACCTGTTGCGCTTTATTTATAATATAAATTATAATAGCTATAGTTTATATGTAGCCTTATTATAGAGTACTTTGATCCTGAGGAACTATTATAGGTCCTAAACTCTTTTAAGGTAGTAGCGCTTCTAGAGGGTATTTATAGCCTCCTTTATACTTTTAGTATACTCCTAAGGGAATATTAATATATAGTTATCTATATAGAAAAAGAATATTACTTACCCGCGCTACTAATACTAATTCTTATAAGCTACTTATTTAAGGTTAAGCTTAGTAAGGCTACCCTCTAAGTATCTCTATTATAATAGTAGTAAGTAGTATAGTTTATACAGCGCCTTTTATAGGTATAGGAACTTGCTATTATAGCGGTATCCTAGTAGTATACGTATAAATACTATTTTATTAATAAATATATAGATAAATATATTTATAGCGTTATATTATAATAACTCTATATTAAAACAAGTAGCTATAGCTATTAATACTTAGAAAGGTATACTTATAAGTATTACTATATATATATCCTATATATCTTTTACTTATTAGTAGCCTCGAATTATAAGTCTCGCTTTAAACTTCGCTAACTAACTATATTTATTAAGTTTATATATATATATATAGTAGTAGCTAAGTACTTAATAACTATAAGCTTCCTACCTCGCTACTTTACGCTAGGATTATAATACTTTATATGCTTTTAAGTAAGATCTCTTAGCCTCTAGAAATTTATCTATAAATAAGTATAGTTTAATATACTTATTATATAATACTAACTTATTATAAGATATAAGTAGAGGAGGTAGCTTAGACTAGGGTAGCCTAATAAAGTAGCTATTTTGTTTATATTATTTAAGTAGCTATTATAGTACTTATTACTCTCTAGCTTTTATTATTTAGCTATAGTAAATACTTTCTATTATAAGTCTATCTTATTTATAGCTACTTTAAGGGTATAACTTACCCTTATTAAGGCTTTAGAGATATCCTACTCTATATAGGCATTTAGTAGGTAATTAGTCTAGGTATTTTAATCTATAGGGCTATCTTCTAGTTATATAGTTTTATACTTCTAATATAGCTAGATATAACCTCTTAGAAAAGTAGCTTTAAATATAGTCTATAGCGCTTAATAATATTAGAGTAATAACTTATATTATTTATTTCTATTTATACCTTTTAAAAGGTAGTTATACCTTTCCCTATACCCCTTTAAACTTATAAGCGCGCTCTATAGAGCTATAAAGAATACTATTAGTAGGGTCTCTAGAGGGGTTATTAGTTTAAAACGAGCGTTTATATAAGTAAGAGTATTATTTATTTCTAGTATAGTAGAGGTAGCCTAGGCTAATAGGTTCTAGGGTAGTATTAATATAACTATATTTATATTTTTTAGTACTATAGCTCCTAAGTCTTCTATATACTTATTAGTATAGTTATTATACTTAACTACCGGCCTCTAGCCACTGCATAGTGATTTTACCTGCTTAAGTATAATAGATCTTCTAACTCCGCGCCTCCTAATAATACATAGCCTTTGGTTACGTGATCGTAATTACTAATTACCTCTCCTAACTATAGCTACACTTATACGTACTTATTACACTAGATAGCCTCACGATCTTTAACTTTATATTAATAATAACGTAGTTTTTAATTATTTAAACTACGAAACTATTAACTTTTCCTCTTATATACTACCTACGCTACTAATACTGCCTCTATTACTACTTCGTCCGCTAGAAGTCGTTACTATCTTTACTATACTATTATTAGTAACGCTCTCTCTATTTAGCATAAGCTATACTTACTAATATTTAAGCCCTAAGGGGCCTAGGCTACCTCTACCTTAATAGTATAGAGGACCTACTTAAAGAAGGGCTACTTTATAAGGTATATAATAACCTACCTAGCTTCTACTACTAAGTCTACTTACTTAGCTATAATATAATAGTGAGTATCCCCTCTAGGGGTATTAATAAGAGCCCTCTTAAGGGCTATATTAATAATATACTCTCTATATATACTAGAGTAGTTAAGAAAGGAGCAGGTTTTATTAATTATATTAATACTAAACTCTCTAGTAAGCTCTCGCGCGTTATTAGTATTAAAGGGCGTGCCTCGTATAAGCTTAGCGTTTTTATATATAGGGTCTAGTACTAATATAGTTAAGCATTTATTATAGGTTATAGGAATAAGAATAAGGAAGAGGGAGAGGTATAAGGCCTTACTCGCAGAGCTTCTTATACTTCTAGCTATAAGAACCTCTTAGGAAAGACCTCTTTAGTTAAGGAGTTACCTCTTATATAATAGCATTTACCTTACTAGAAGGTCGACCTTTTAAGTTAAGGAGTTATCTTATATAATAGCTTTTATAGCACCTTGCTAGAAGGTTTAGCGAGGGCGTTTCTAGGCCACGAGAGCCTTAGTAGCCTATTTAGCTCTAATATAATTAGCCCTAGTATAGCGCGTATCCGACTTTATATAGTTATATTTAGAGGGTTTACTTATAAGTAGTAGGAATATATAGGGTTCCTATATTATTTTCTTTAACTAGTAGAGGGTATAGGTTAAAATGCTTATATAGTATTTCCCGAATTATACTTGCAAACTAGGTGAATTTATTAAAGTCCTTTTGCGAAGGGGCTGCGGCGTAATTCCGAACTCAATAGGTAGAGTTATATTATTTATTATCTTTCTAGTTCCTATTAGTTCTAGCCCTTTCTAATAATACCTTGAGGAGGATTCTTTTGCTCTTTTTAATAGCCTTTATAGGCTTCTTAAAGAGTTAGGTGCCTTCGCTATGTCTATATATCCCCGCTATATATATATATTTATATATATATATATATTTGATTAATCTACTTTAAATATAATAATAAGCTTAAAGAATCTATAAATAGCGAATAATGTTAATATAATGTATAACAAATATAGTTTAGAAGAGAGGAAGATATTAATAAACCTACCTTAGTTCTAAGGGAATAGTAATAGCTATGCTTTCTTATAGGATTAAGGTAGGAATAATATAGATCTTAAAATCCTCCCTTTCCCCTTTTCTAGTACTATTAGTAGGTTCTAATAAGTATATCTCTTTTTTTTCTATCCCTTATATATTATTATGACTATTATTATTTAACTAGCGAGTTATAGGTAAAGTAGCTAAGATAGCTATATGTAAGATGAATATAGCGATTAGTAGTCTTATTAAGCTAATAAGTATAGCGAGATTAACTAAATTAGTAGCTAGATTAACGAACCCCTTATTATTATAGCCCTAAGTACTAAGAGCAATATATTAACTTTTAAGAGATATTAATATAGTAAAGCTATAAATTCTTCTAAGATAAGAGCGTTATTAGAAAGACCTTTCTATATTAAGTCATAAGACTTAAAGTAGATCTATAAGAGCCTAGAGTAATAAGATTAAGGTTATTAAACCTTTCCTATATTTATTTAATTATTTAGTTTATATTACTTCTCTTTTTATTTTATATAAAAAGAGTTATAACTACTTACTTTAGTTTTCTATTTAAAAGTCATTATTATAATAATCTTATTTTATTAACTAGAAGACTTTATTATTTTAACTATATAATATTAATTTTAATATTTATAGACCTATAAGTATTATATCTTCTTCTTTCTTAGCTAATTTAAATACGAGATCTTGTTCTAATAAGGGGAAATAACTTAAAGAGAGATTTATAAGAGCTTTATTTAGTAAGATATAACCTTATACTATAAGCTAGCTAGCTTCTAATAATAATATAGATAGATCTATAAATCTTATTTTAAGGGTAGGAGTAATACCCTTAAGTACTCTACGTTCTCCTAAAGGAACTTATACTAATCAGGATATTATAGCTTTTATTAATCTCCTTATATAATATTCTATTATTATAGTAATAACCCCCTATTCTACTAGAGCGCCTAAGTTTATTAGTACTAATATTTCTGACTTTATTACTAATTATAAGAGCTTTAGAAAGCTTTACTATAAGACTAATAATAATATAAAGAATAAGGTCTATATATATATAGCTCTAGTAACTATTAAGATATAGTAAAATCTTATATTAATAAAGCTAAGATCTAGAAAGAAGCTAAGGAGAGACTTTTATATTAGTTCGGATTTATAGACCTAAAGTCTTATTAAGATCCTAATAAGAACCTTTAGAACCTAGTTATATAATCTTATATTAAGGATAATAACCCTTCCTAGGTTATAGTATTAATTACTACTATTTAATAGCTTTAATAGAGAGCTATCTAGTATAGAGACCTAGAACTTACTAATACTAAGCTTATTTATATTACTTACTACTATTTTTTAGAGAGGGCTATAAGAGCTATAGCTTAAAGTCTTAGCTACTAGCTTACTAAGATTATTTTAAAGTAATAGGTTATAATAGAAGACGCCCTAATTAAATAGTCTACTACCTACTAGGAACTTTAGGAGTTATCTAGCCTTATTAAGCTTAAACTAATAATAATACTTTAAGTCCCTATAAAAATAATTCTAGCGAGGTAGAGGGCTAAAGCTAAGGAACCCTCTATAGCCTAGACTACTAGCTTAATTATTAACTCTCTTATAGAGAACCTTAGGACCCTAAATATTAATAGGGCTAATTATAAGATAGATATTTTAACCCTTATTAAGAGGGTTACTAGCTAAGGAGATAATACTTTTAATCTAAACGCTATAGAAGCTACTAAACCTTATAAATAATAATCTTAGGACTATTTATAGACTTAATAATAATAATAGTAGTACTTTTATCTATAAGCTAGATATAGGGATTACTAAGGAGGATACTAGTAATACTAGGGATTTAGAAGAGGTAGAGCAGGAAGAGGCTATAGAGGCTTCTAGTAAGATAGGCTATTATAGTATATACCTTTCTAGGCTATAGGGGCCTACTATTTTTATAGCGCTATTAACTATATCGTTATTAGCTATATTAAGTATCTCGAGGCTAGCTAGAATAGGGCTTACTACTATATATCGCCCTACTACTTTTCTAATACCCTAGATATAAGTACTAAGGTTAAGACGGGTATTATTAATAAAGGCTATAACTATAAATTAACTAATAGTTAGATATTTTTAAAGTATATTCTAATTAATAAGGATACTTTTATATACTATATAGCTATTATAAGTAAGTTAGTAGAAAAATAGTAGCTAAAGCTTCTAGAGGAGGTTATAAGAGTTATTAGTTATAATAAGATACGCCCTAAACTATCTATTAGCTTTGCGAATTTATTAAAAGGTATTACTTAATTATATAACTTTATAGATATAATATTCTTTAGCTTTAAGATAAAGAACTAATATATTAACCTAGTAAAAGATATTACTACTATAAAAAGAGGGAAAGCTAGAGGGTATTATATAGAACTTTATAATACTTATTATTACTAGGCTCCTTAAATAGTAAACCTACTTATAATTTAAAACCCTCTTATTTAAATTACTTAGAGAGTTATAAAGCTCCTAAATAATGAAGAAGATATTAAAAACGCTATATTACTAGATACCCCTAAGGAATAAGTTAAATACGAGAAGTAAAATAAATAAGATAAGCCTTAGATTTAATATAGTAATTTATAGACTAGCTATACTCTTACCCTTAAGCTATATAATAAAAGAGTAAATAAGAAGGTAGCTATCCCTAAAGCCTTCTTATATTAGAACTAGCCTAATTAGAATAGAATAATCTATAACGCTACTAAAGCTATAATCGCTAAGTATAAAGATAGATATAACTTAAAGGTATAAGAGGTCTTTATTCCTCTTAATATTATACTTCTAGATTAATTTAATAAGATAGGAGAGAGTAATAAGGAGCTATAGGAATAAATAAATTAATAGAATAATAATAAGAACTATTCTAAAGGCTAAGCGACTTTAGTTACTATTTCTATAGACTTACCTAAGGATTTATAGACTAAGGTAATTTAATTTAACTATTATATAATTAATCCTATCTTCAAGATAGGTGCTATAATAAAAGATTAGGATTTAGTATTACTTCTACTACTAAGACGTATTACTATCCTAGACTTCGTTATAACTTACTAGTAGATTATTATTACCCTTCGTAGCCCTATAAATATATTAATTAGGGGGATTATTAATAGTAGCTCTACTATTAACCTTATTAGTAAAAGTTATATTAAGCGCCTAGGCTTATAGAGTAATATAGTTAAGATAAATATAGGGATCCGCGGGATTACTAATAGAGAGTAGAGGACCTAGTTTATAAGCGTAATTATAAATAATATTTATATTAGTAGTAATTAGATTTAGGATATTAGCTTTTTTATTTTCCTTAAAAACGCTTATAATAAGGACGTAGTACTAGGAGCTCCTTTTATCTTAAAGACTTAAATAGCGCTAGATTATATATAGAACTAGATTATTAGAGTCCTTTAGTCTAGGAATATAAAGATTAATATCCTATTATTATTTTATATAAGAGACTTAACTACTTAGTTCTTAGAAATTATTACTAAGATAGACCGCTTTATTTCTTTTTAATATTAATATACTCTCTTATCTCTTATAAAGGAGGGGAAATAAAGGCTATTACTAATAGATCTAATATAGTAATAAGCTTAGATTTTATAAGAGATAATTAGTAAGTTAATAATACTAAGAACGAGGAAGAGCTAGATATAACGCTAGGGAGTATAAAGATACGCTAGGATATTAAAGCGATTTAATAAGCTTTTAAAAGTTCGTATAACCTACTAGATAAAATTAAGTAATAATTAGACCTAGATAAGGTAGTTATTATCACTTTTAAAGATTTTAAACTGATTTTTAATAAAGTCCTAGAGATTATAATCTATAATAAAGTTACCCCTAAGCTTAATAAGATTTATAAAGTAATTATAGGTATAGGGTATATAATAAGATATAATAGCTATAGTATTAATTATTAATACTATATTTATAAACCTAAGAAAAGAAGATTAAAGAAGAAAGTATCTAGGAGGAAGCATAAGTTAGTATATTAGAAAGGTATTAAAGTTATTATAGCTATAGATACTACTTTCTCCTATAATAATTATAAACCTATACTAATAACGCCTATATTACTAAGAGAAGATATTAATATAATATATAAGATAAAAGATAAGAAGATTTAACTTATTAATAACGCTATATGAGATAGTTTAACCCTAGATAGAGACCTAGAGTAGAAAGTAAAGGTATAAGTAAAGGCTAAGAAAAATATAATCCTAGATCCTAGTGCTATATTTATAAGCTTAGTTATACTAAAGTTTTTAATTATTAAGTAAGGAATAAGGCTTATAAGAGCTTAATAAGAAGCTATCTTTAAGACTATTAATTATTTATAGCCTAAAGAAAAGAAGCTCCTTTTAGCTATTCTTATTATAAGAGAGAAGGCTTTAGCTTAGGAATTTAAGTATTATAGCTCTATATACCCTTTTATTACGCCTCTATAGATAACTTAAATAATATTATATAAAGCGTAGTAAGTAAAGGGAATCCTAATATTAAGAGGATTAGAGTAGGATATTATTATAATTCTAAAGGATAGACTAAAGAAGGGAATCCTTAAGTAAAGTTATATAGCTTATTATAATCTATTTTTCTTTATATAAAAGAAAGATAGTAAGATATAGCTTATTAATTTAGTAACTAAGATAAATATAGTTATAATATAAGACGTAGCACTACCCCCTTTAGTAGACGATTTTCTAGAAGACCTTACTATATATTAACTATTATTACTACTAGATTTCTTCTTAGGATATAACTAAGTCCTATTAGACCCTATAAGTAGAGACTTAATAATATTTATATTACTTATTAGACTACTATAGATATATATTACCTTAAGGAGTAATAAACTTAGTTACTTAGTTTATACGGGTTATAATTAGAATCCTATATAACCTTATCCCTAGCTACTATAAAGCCTTCCTTAATAATATTACTATTAAAGGACTA
>JAVHLU010001967.1:0-22912 GCA_036785755.1 Colletotrichum ledebouriae
ACTAGACTAGTATAGTATAGAGTATACTAATACTAGACTAGTATTTCAGAGAGTGGACTTATACTAGAATTACTATACTATACTAGTACTAATACTAAATACTAGTAGTATTCTTTCCAACCCTGCTAATCCAATGCTTCATGTACGAATACTTTTTAGTACGACGCATCTGGCTGACACCGTGTGCCGCTTTTCTCACAAACACGGTGTCAGCCAGATCCGGTCTTGGCGAATCTCAGGGAAGACAAGCAGCGGGCTCCGCGTGTTTACGAGATATACCACGATCCGTGTCAGCCAGGCGCAGCATCGTACGGATAGTCACACAACCCAGGACTACGCATATGCGGCTCGGCAGAAGCCTTTTGCCAACCCCGGTCAATGTATGTTGGTGCTGCGTCAAGTGACCGCTTGAACTTGGCGAGTTCCTCTGGGAATAAGATGAAAAAGGGGCGCTTTCCGGAGTGAAACTTCACGATGGTTAAGCAAACCACCATGGCCAAGACACTCATTACTGTTCTTGGAGTCACCGGGATGCAGGTACGAGAAGAAATCCAGCCATCGCGACGTCCGTCTAAATCTGGCACTAACATTCGACAGGGGGCGGCTCCGTCGCTAGCCGATTCCTCACCCATCCCGACTGGCGCGTACGCGGGCTCACACGTAATCCCGATTCCGCCAAGGCGAAGGCTTGGGCCGACCGAGGCGTCGAGATCGTCAGGGGAAACCACGACGACGTAGACTCCCTCAGGTCTGCCTTCGAAGGCGCCCACGCCATCTTCGCCGTCACCGATTGGGCCACCAACTACGCGCTCGTCTGCGAGGATGAGGCGCTGCAGGAGAAGGCCAAGGCGGCAGGCAGATCGACCGGCGAATACGCGGGCGATCTGGAAAAGGCCCAAGGCGTCAACGTCGCGACGGCCGCCTCCGACCCGGTCGTCCTCTCGACCTTGGAGAGGTTCGTCTTCTCGACGCTGCCCGCGGTGCGAAGGATCAGCGGCGGCAAGTACAAGCACGCCTACGAGTTCGACTCCAAGTCCAGCGCCGAGAGTTACATCCGGGAGGAGCTCCCCGGGCTCCGAGCCCGGCTGAGCACCCTCACCCTGGGCATCTTCCAGGAGACCTGGAGGGACGTCTCGGCCTTCAGGCCGCACAAGCAACCGGACGGCTCGTTCGAATTCGTGCGTCTGAAGGTCGAAGGCGCGGACGAGGCGACCCCCGAGTTGGTGGCTGCCCGGGACACGGGGGCCTTCGTCGAGGCGCTGGTCCTCCACCACCCGCCCGGCACCGATGTCTTGGGCGCCAGCGAGATTATCACCAAGCCCGACTACGCGGCGCTCTGGGGTCGCACATTGGGAGTCCGCGCGACGGTGAGGTACGTCCCGGAGTCAGAGTACGTCAAGCACGTCCCAGAGGGACTAGAGGCCACCATAGTAGACGATCTCAGGTTTTTCGCAGAGTATGGATATACTGGCGGGAATGCAAAGGTCAAGAACCCCGCCGAGTTGGGTATCAAGACGACCTCCTTGGAGGAATACTTTCGAAGCGAGGATTGGAGTGCAGTGTTGAAAGGAGAAATCTAAGTCAAATGCCAGCTTGTCCGTTGGCCTACTTTGACTGATTCGGAACGCGTGGTTGCTTGGAGGATTACTTGCTACACAGATTTATAATGGTCAATTAGTTTTTTCTTTCTGTAAACTATACGCGTAACATACTCAGGCTATCTCTTGAACGCAACGTGGGCTTGCAATCGGCTGTTCGCCTCTTTGTCTCCGCCAGTAATTCGTCGACGCTATCATCTCCGGGCAACCTCGCAGCACATGCCCCCATCTTCCTAGGAAAGGAACGCTTATTTCCCAGCTTTGAGGATCCCATGGGTCTCCCCAGACCACGAGCCCGGCCCATTCGTCCCTCCCTCCGCCCGACTCCATGACATGGTCAAAGAAGAGTTGCTCTTCGTCGGTCGTCATGGCACTCACGACGAGCAACAGGTTATCCCGCAGCCTGGGCAACGGGAACAGGTCGAGCCACGGGTGGTGTCTCGTTGTCAGCTGCTTTTCCGTAGGCACAAGGCTGGCCGGCACAGGGCTCGCAGGTGCTGTAGCCGGACTGGTGCCTCGGCCGTTGCGGCCGAACGGCGATACGGACTCGCAGATGAGCCAGTCAAAGTCCAAGCCCAGAGATGCGGCGTTCTTTGTGAAACCGGTGATGACGTTCAGCTGCACGAGCTTCAGGTAGTGGTCAGCGCACGGGTAGGCCGCCGTGTAACTTGCCAAAGCCTGTTCGGCGAACGAGTTGAGGAACGCTCTTCTCTGTGTGACGTCCTCCCTTGAGCAGTGGCTAAAGGTCGTGCTGGTGTTGGCTAAGAGAGGGGCGGCCGCCGAGCTGTCGTATTGTGGAACAGTTGGAGGGGAAGCAAGCTTGTGGGGAGCGGACTCGGAAAGGATAGGCTCGGACGGAGTAGATTCCGGCGAACTGGACTCGGGCGGGGTGGAGTCGGGGGTGGTACACGCGGGGGAGAAACCATGATAACGGTTTGCTCTCTTCCTCTGCCTCGCTGAGTTCCGTTCAGCGTCAGGCTATTCCAACATATATGATATCGGAGCAATCTTGACTTACAAAGTCGTTTGTTCAGCCTATTCTGCAGTTTCTTTCGTTCTTTCTGGTTGGTTATGCCTGACCAGTCTTCTTCGGGGTATCGGGTGTCGACCGCGAGGGGCACCCGTTGCAACTCGACGTGATCAACGTGGACAGTGGCGTACATGGTGCAGTGGTGAACGCGAGCGGGCGCTACAAGGACCGGGCTGAAGATGCTATGTGTCGGATCGAGGGGCAAATCGCGACTTGTTCTGAAGAAGTATCCAGAGCCCCAAAGTTCGCGCCGAAAGTGAGTTGCAGAGTGCCTCCCTCAGGCACGTTGCGCGGCGTCAATCTAACACCACCTCGTGGGTTGTGATGTCGTGATGTTTCTGCTGCTATGTCGCTACCGCCAAGTCTTGTCGGCACAATCCTCTGGAGAGAGGGCTGTTCCGCGGTTAAGTAAACGTCTCCATGCTAGGTGCCTTTGTGACTAAACCCCTGGCTACGGGTGGCTATGGATATGGATAAAGATACCGTATATTCTTATAGAATCGGCAATCCGCGCCCCCCGACTACTCTTTTGACTGGCTGAGTAAGTCTATTAGTAAGGGACAGACAACGTCTAGATAGGACAAAAACTGGGGGAATTGCACAGTGCTAGGTTTCTGAACTAATTACTGCCCGTGAGATTGCGGATTGCTGATGTAATGAGAATATGGATACGGTAATGAATGCCAGGGGATTTCCTACGGCGAGGCTTACCGAGCGGGCCCAGCCCCATCACTGTAGGTTATGATACTGAACCGAGTTAGTTTCCTGTTTTGGTTTATTCTCACGTTACCGAGAATCCGGGTTGATTTGGTTGGTGTGAGACGACCCCGGCGGTCCCTGGCGTGCGTAAAACCTCTGATGATATTCAGCTGAGGACGGGATCGCACCCGAGCCTCCGTCTGTAGCAAGCCGCACTGATAGATCCCAAGATCTAGTTTGCCTCGCTGTGTAGCACGTGGCTTTCTACAGTCCGAATCTCTTCGAGCTGCACGAGGAATGGTTTGTTTAGTATTGCCTGCTGTGTCGTACGGCTTGCTGGCTCTCACATCAGCTATGGATATTCGAATACCATACAGTTGAATCAGTATAATTCTGAATTATTTACGAGTTCCTTATTTGCGACTGCTAATGTATCTGGTGGACAGCTAACCACTGAACTTGCTTTCCTGATAATACCTAATTCGCCCCTATCACTCTCCGGTTCCTACTGCAATGCACCCCAACTATCTTAATGCCTTAAAACCTTATTCTAATACCTTATTTTTACCCCTACCCTCGGGATTTACTTGCATTTGTTCTTCGCTAGTAGTTCATTTTCTGGCGCGGTGATGCCCGAGCCGTCGGGATCCAGCTACGTGAGAGCTGCAAGACCTGTGCAGACTCAAAAGTCAAACGTTCCAAACACAAGCCGCGATGCAACAGATGGTGAGACAGAGGTATATTATGTTAATACCTGATCACGCAGAATACCGGTAGGAAAGCCTTCTCTCGGACCGACTGACAAGGCATCCTAAATAACGACCTATTTCGGATTGCACGTCGACGCTTCCGTCAACTGTAAAGCTGTTTCCTGACTTTCGGGAGAAGTCAATACTTGAGCCCTCACCTCTAGGCCATCTACTGGTTGGACTCGACCCAGTCGACGCAGAAATGATGGAATCGACCAGCCATGACTACTTGTCCATGCTTCTAGTCAATCTTAACTTCCCCTTAGCGAGTCAGTACTATACCAATAGTACGGAATCCTCTGACCCTCAGCCTGAGCACAGCTTAGGGCTCGCCCAAGCGACTTCTCTTGGGATCTCCTATGAGAGCTTGGCCGGAGAGAGCTGTATCCTGAACCAACCCCACTTACTCTCCTGGTCAGACCGGAGCTCTCTATGTGGCGGCGACGCCGGCGCACGGGAACGACCCGAATCCAGCAACACTAGTACTACCTCATACTCCTTAACGGACGAGCAGCAATGGCAAGTACCTGACATATTTCAGTGTAAGGCTCTGCTGAGGCAGCAGCCTAAGCGCATCAAGGCGGCCTTGCAGCTGTTGGGGCGGCTCTGTTGCGTAGAGGACAGCATCCCACAAGCCAGCCTCCCCCCCTCGGAACGCCAATCGCGGGCAAACGCTCTTGTCGACAAGTGCAGGGAGGTGACGGGGACCGTCAACGAACTGCTACAGTGCCCCCTTCCCGGCTTCGATGATGGACACTTCCTGGCCGTTGCCTGCCTGGTTCTGTCCAAGGTGCTGGACCATTACGCCGATGCAGCCCAATCCCTGAGTGAGCCGCGAAACAGACAGGCAGATTCAAACCGGACCATGGTAGCTAGGTTCAGGATATAGCCATCAGGGCTACGCCGGAGGCTTCAGGGCCACATCATCGAGGGACGGTTTCGAAGGAGAGAACTAACGTGTTCTCAGCTAATGAGGATTCTTGCGGAGTGCCACCCGCGGAATCTCATTAATAGTAGAATTGGGTGAGAGAATTTGCCGCTTCAATTCCTCTGTTTTCACTCGTGCTAGAAGGCGAGTGTAAATTTAGGATATTATATTCCACGAAAGAGTAAAACTCCATCTTAAGAAAATCTTAGACACATCTCATACAAGAAGCATCCATGAGCTTGAGCAATGTTGCTAATAAGACCAACGCCTCTGACCAAGGGCGCAATGTTAATGGCACTACTGCTATTGAGCGCACCGAGGAGGTTGGCATCGTCAAGGAAAACAGCACCGTTGGCCCCGCTAGTATCGTTGGCTCCCTTGGGCGGCGGGCCCGCTGGTATCGTTGGCCCCGTTGGTGTCATTGGTGATCTGCCTGTCTCTCTTGATCAGATCGAACGCAAGACGAGCTGCGCACGGAAGTCTGTTCTTGTCACCACTTGCTTCAATGCCCAGCATCTCTAGTGCCCAGGTGGTGATCGAGTCAATGAGCTTCCTCACGTCATCCTTGGTGTTATGGGCGTGCAACAGGAGCCGCACTCGGTCCTCCCCTTTGCCCACGATGGGGAACACGATATAGCACCCATCAATGCCGTCCGTCGTGAGGCGGAAAGAAAGGTACAGCGCGTGCCTGTGACGGGGCGTCCAGAGAGGCACAAGGTGTGTAATGGGCGTCCCGTGCCAGCTCCCATCCTCGTGGATCGGAACGTCGAGTATCCCTTTCTTGTGGGCCTTCTTGTGTACAGGGTGTGAAGTGAGCGTATCTAGGTAGAACAAGGTCAGCTCCTGCAGGTGATCACGAGCCTGTGGTAGGTTAGCCTGCATGATCCCAAAGACGATGGGCAATGATGAGGGCCCCATCTCTTACATCTGCTAACTTCGTATAAGTCGGATTCCGGCGCGGCTCGCTGCCAGCAGAGTAACAGGAGGCGCGACCGAGCAGATGAAGTCCTTGGCCTGATTGATAAGGAGTGAACGGGTTGTATTGTTGGACAAGATGCACGCTGGATAAAACGTTATGAACGTTCCTTAGTTCGGGCTTTCGTTATTTACTCACCGCTGGAATTACATAAGGCTTTGCCGAAGGTAATCATCTTGATGGCCACCTCATCGTCGAGGCCCTGCTCCCGAACGAAACGCAGTCCCTCAGGACCGCATACGCCAAAGCTGTGGGCCTCGTCGATGACGAACTGGGCTTGTCCCTGGGGAAGATCTCCTTCGCGGCATCGATGAGCTCTCTTCTCAGGTGGCAAATGTCGCCGTCCATGCTGTAAAAGCTCTCGACACCGATAATGACGCATCGCTTGCCGGCTTTGACGAGCGGGAACGAATCCTTGACCGACTCTGTGACGTCGATGAAATGCTCCACGTCGTTATGGCGGAAAGGTCTCTGCTCCAGCGCCAGGCTGACCTTCATGCCGGAGAGAGCAGTGGCATGCATCAGCTCGCCTTACACGGGGCCGTCTCCCGAGCGCGGGACGGTCGAAAAGATGGCCTGGTTGGCGGTTCACCCGGAGTGTACCACGAGCGCCGACTCGACGCCCATGAGCTCCGCCAGCTCCCTTTCGAACATGGCTTGGTGCGTCGAGATGCCGTACAAGAGGCGCGATCTGCCCGCGCCCTTGTGAAACTCGGGATAGGCCTCGAGGTCTTCCAGGAATTCCTCTCTCAGAGCGGCGGTAGCGCCCATTCCGAGGACGTTGCAAGAGGAGAAGTCCGTGACATGACCGGGCGTGTGGATGGGGAAGCCGAGGCCGATCTGTCGAGATAGATCCAATATTGCGGTAGAAGACTGAGCTGTTCTTGAGACTCGGCCCCTTGACCCTCCGAGCGACGCCATATTCTTCTCTCCATTGGGCCCCAAGGCCCTCTGTACCTCTGCCATGGTGATTGTGGGAGTTGTGGGAAACATAAATAACTAGATAGTAGGACTTGACTGAAGAGAATATGGATTAACTGGAAATGCGCTTGAGTTGAACTTAGCAAGTGTCGAGAAATCCAGGGTTTGTTGTCAGAATATACTTCTCTCATGAGAAGATAACTATTTGTACCTGCACTTATTGTATCAACTTTGACAATTCAGATGATTCCGGTAAAGTATTGGACTCCGAACATCGATGCACTGCAGCCATGGCTTGGTCGGGGGGACATTATTCGCCAAAGGATTCTCTCCTTCGGCCTCTTATCGTAGCATTATCTATCAGAACTGGATTCGGGTCATACGCCGCACGCTTGCATATCACACTACGGGAATACAATCTTTCCAAACCATTCTCCTAGAATTTATCGAAGAGTTAGACTAAGCTTTCGGTCCAATGCGGCGTTAATCGGCGTAGACAAGCCGCCGTTCGGGCGCCTAGTCCCGCGGCAAAAGAGTGCTACAGACTTACCCTCCTCTTCAGGTGCTTGCAGTATCTCGCAGAAAACCTTTCGCATCTCAGCAATACCAAAGCTAAGTTATTTCAAGTGCTAGTTTAGTCAGTATGCGCTCGGCGTAGGTACAGACGTTGCTTCGAGGAACCAAAGAACCTTTTTTGGAACTTGATACAAGAATAAGAGCCGCTTCCTTGTAGGACCAGACGACACGTATGATACCTGATAGCTATAGCAAACGTCTCGGTATAAGCAATCTATCGGCTACAGCTTCAGCTATATAACCAGCCTACTAAGCTGTAAATGTGACGACTACGAACGGAATCAAGGGTGCCAACGGTGCTCACTACACGAACGGCACTAATGGCAATCACTCTGCTAACGGCATCAACGAGACTGATAGGACTACTGGTGTGAAAGAGACTAACAAGAAAGCCGTCCCTATAGTCATTTGCGGCATGGGCCTTAGACCCCTGGAGGATCGTCGACCCCTTAATAATTCTGGGAATTCCTCGTGAATAAGGGTGACGCAAGAGGTCGAGTTCCCGAGTCACGCTACAACGTCTCGGCCTACTACGAAACCTCAAAGCGATTGGCAACTTTTGCCACCGAGTACGCCTACTTCCCGGACGAATCCGTGAAGCCCAGTGCCATGGACACAAGCCGGTTTTCAATGAGCCTCACCGATGTCGAATAATCTGACCCTCAGCAGCGGCGCTTGTTGGAAGTTGTCACGGAAGCGCTTGGAGACGCTGGAGAGGCCAAGTTCAGAGTAAGTGTTGCGTTTCTTGCAGGACTGCGCACCAAAATGCTAAGGGCAACCAACAGGGCAAGAACATTGGCTATTACTTTGGAAACATGAACGAGGACTGGGAAGAGACGATGAACAGAGATCCTCTGCGGCATGGCCCGAACAAGATTGATGGCTACGAAGACTGGATGCTTGCCAACCGAATCTCTTACGAGTTTGGTCTGACCGGACCAAGGTTTGTTTAAAAGACCCCTTTGCCTGGAACTTGACCGTTACACGTGCATAGCATGACTATCCGTACGGCGTGTTCATCTGCTCTGATGGGTCTCAACGAGGCGTGCTCAGCTATCCAGAATGACATTTGCAAGGGTGCTATAGTGACTGGCGGGAACTAGATTCTGGCACTTGGTACCACGCAGCAGATGACCGAAAAGGGGATTCTGTGGCCCGAGGGCTCTTACAAGAGCTCTTATGCGGATGCAGATAGATATGCTCGCGGCGAAGCATTCGCCGCCGTGTTCCTGAAACCTCTCGAAGCTGCCATTCAAGATGAAACCCCATCTGGGGCGTTATAAGAGATGCTATGGCAGACTCGAACGGCAAAACGCAAGGCATCACGCAGCCGAATGGGGCAGCCCGTGGAGCGATGATCTGTTTGGCCTACGAACAGGCTGGCATCACGGTAAGTAGTTGACACGCGTCGACGAGTTGGTCCTCTCGATCGAAACAACAAGACTGACATTTGGTATTTTCCAGGACTTTTCCAAGACGGCTTACTTCGAGTGCCGCGAAACCGGCACCGCAGTTGGAGACCCCATCGAGACTGGCGCGGTAGCCAGGGTTTTGGGAGACCGCGGTATCCACATCACCTCTGTGAAGCCCAACGTCGGCCATACCGAAGGTGCCTCTGGCCTGGTCTCTCTTATCAAGGCTGTCATGTCCCTCGAGCATCGCACCATCCCACCAAGATTAAGTTCAACATCCCAAAGCCCAATTTTCCTTTTAAGGAGGGAAAGCTCGCCGTCCGTTTCAAGCCTACGCCGTTCCCGGAGGATCGCCATGAACGGGTCAGTGTCAATAGCTTCGGACTCGAAGGTTCCAACGCGCATATTATCATCGACTCGGCGAGAAGCTTCGATCTTTCCGGGTCGACAGTTCGAGACAGCGACGGAGAAGAGCATCCCCAACTGCTTCTTTTTTCTGCGGGATCTGCTCCGTCGTTGAAGTCCGCAATCGCCAACTACGAGGACTGGATTGCGAACCCCCAGATGGCCGGCCGATAAGCTCAACGACCTTGCCTACACCCTCGCTAACAGGCGTGAGCATCTCCCCCATCGATCATTCAAAGTCGCTGGCTCCAAAGATATCCTCGCATCTCAGGGGAAGAAGATTCCGGGTCAGCGCGTGAGTCTGGTGATGGTTTTCACGGGACAAGGCGCACAATGGGTCCGCATGGGTCGTGAGCTACTCCTGCGAGATGATCTCGTCTTCCAGAAGACCATCAAAGCCCTGGAAAAGTATCTCGAGGCTCTTCCTGAGCCCCCTCAGTGGACAATCGAGGGAGAGTTGCACAAGTCGGCCAAGACCTCACGTGTTCAGAGGCCGGAGCTCTCACAGCCCCTCTGCACTGCTATTCAGATTGGCCTCATCGACCTGTTAGCAAGCATTGGCGTTGAGGCCTCGGTTGAAGTCTGCCACAGCAGTGGCGAGCTTGCTACCGCCTACGCAGCTGGCGCTCTCACCGTATAGGAGGCAATCATCGGGGCCTACCAGCGTGGGCAAGCGGCCAACCTCCAGAACAGAAAGGGCGCCATGGCCGCAGTTGGTCTGAGCTGGGATGCCGTCGAGCCGTTCCCGACACAGGCCTAATGTTGTCGTCGCGTGCAAGAACTCCCCCGAGAGCGTCACTTTGTCGAGAGATTCTGAAGAGGTGCAGGCCACTGTTGCGCGTGTCAGAGAGGCGCACCCCGACATCACCGCTCGACTTCTCTAGGTCGAAAAGGCGTACAACTCGTACCACATGCAGGAGATTGGGAACGACTACCACGCCATGATCGAGCCGCACCTTGAGGGTAGGCGAGCACTCAAGACCTTCTTCCCCAGCGTGACAGGTACTGGCGAGCTAGAGGAGCGCAGGCTGGACGCAGAGTACTGGCAGCAGAACCCCAGGGCCGAAGTATTTCAGCAAGTGCATCTTGAAGCTTTGATTCATTCTGGCTGCCTCTCCGCCCTGTGACTTGCCGTAACAGAAGATCTCCATGTTCTATGAAGCAAAATTGCTCCCAAGGATATACATTTTTGCTTCCTATAATTTGGGGCGGATGTATGTTTCACTCCGCAGTATTCAATGCATTAATGTAGACTACATAAGGGGCGTGCATTGACCGCGCTGGTAGTCGTGCATGACTGCACAATCAGTTATTGTGCAAAGCGTATAAACCGGTCTCATTGGTCGGTCGATACGCGCTAACAACCTGCGCAAGCAAGGCTGCGGAAGGCTGAAAACAAAACTTTCGACGCCCAAAGTGCGCGCCCTAGTGAAATTCGATACACCTGCCGTCGTTGCCCCTCGATTCTCAAACCACCAGGGTCCCGACCTTGCGAAATGATATATACAATTATTAGCAGCGATCGATAGCGCCAGGATTCGACCCCAATTCCCAAAATGGTGGTCTGCAAGTTCTACGAGCAGGGGACCTGCAGGTATGGAAGTACGTCGCGCCACTGCGCTTCCGTTAACTGGTCGGCCCCAGAGCTGGTCGCAATGCTGTTTCATGCAGAAGACTGATACTTGGGAAACGACAGACAACTGCAGATTTGAGCATCCCAGAGGTGGTCAATCGAACAACCGATTTGCAGCTTTCGGCTCCAACTCCGGAGGGGGTTTCAACCGCGGGAACGATTGTTCGTGGATTCTGAAGACCCGACCTCGACCTAGTCGTGTGCTTACACATTCATAGCACTACCGTACATGCTTTCGAAGGAGACAATCGAGAAGGACTTGACCTCCGAGGCACCACAATGGATACTTTCTGCTTACGGTCCGGGAAGAGACGCTCCGGAACAGTTGTTCGGAGGATCAATGCGTGAACAGAGCTTTGAGGAGATGCGGCTCCATCATGTTATCGCAACAGCATCCGGGAATCCACAGCAAGCGGTATGAATCATCCGAAGAATCCTAAGGGCGGCCGACTAACGTTCCTAGCTCAACCAAGCTCAAGAGCTATACCAGCAAGCGCAACAACAGATGACAACCGCTGTAGGGAATTTGGACGGCGCGATCCAATTCATCATCTCTGCAGAGTCAAAACACCCGAATCGAATCGATATCTGCAAACAAGGCACACTACCGGGAGGTACGACGGGAGAGTTTGCGGTTGGAAAGCGAGCTCCTTCCTCCCTTGGTCAACAGAACCCCTTCTCGTCCGGCGGGTCTTCGGCAACCACGGCGAATCCTTTTTCTGCTGGTGCTCAGCAGTCATCAGCATTCGGAAGCGGATCCGCGTCGACAGGGACCGCCTTCGGCCAGGCATCTGCTCTGGGCCAGAAGCCGAATCCCTTTGGTGCACCAGCGTTTGGTCAACCCTCCCAGCCCACTTCTGCGTTTAGCCAGCCGTCTTCAACACCGGCTTTCGGCCAACCTTCGCAACCGAGATCAGCGTTCGGCATCACAGCTCCAAGCCAAACACCGGCGTTTGGCCAGCCATCTCAACCGACGTCTGCCTTCGGGCAACCTAGTGCGCTTGGAGGAGGAACTTCAGCGTTCGGTCAAGCGTCAACACTGGGTCAGAAACCTAATCCCTTTGCTGCGCCTGCTTTTGGGCAGCCATCGCAACCAGGCTCAACAGGAGGCGCCTTTGGTCAGCCCTTACAACCTGGCTCACCAGGAAGCGCCTTCGGTCAGCCCTCGCAACTTGGTGCCACAGGCAGCGCTTTCGGCCAGGCGAGTGCGCTGGGTCAGAAGCCTAATCCCTTCGGCGGCGGCGCCGCCGCCTCGGGTGGACCAAGTCCTTTTGCCAGTGCTGGGGGAGGCAACACTATTAGCCCATTCGGCCAGGCACCCAACGCGTCCTCGAGCGCGTTTGGTGCGCCTTCGCAGCCCTCCCAGAGTGTGTTCGGTCAAGCATCACAACCAGGTGCGTCTGCCAGTCCTTTTGGGCAACCTAAGCCTGCTGCTTCCAGCCCCTTTGGGCAGCCGCCTCAGCCCGAGCCGTCAAGCAGCTCATTTGGCGCGAAGCCAGATGCTCAAACCGGCGGCGCGTCGATGAAGACCCAGCCTACCAGTGCCTTCGGCCAGCCTGCGCAATCTCAAGCTGCTGCGAACCCTTTCCAACAGAATAAGCCTGCTTTTGGTCAAAGTACTGGGTTAGGTGGAGGGGCACCATCAGCGAATCCCTTCGGTGTTCAACCCGCTGCGCCAGCTGCACAGGGAGCTGCGGCGTCCGGAGGAGGGCCATACCCGCCAGGCAGCTCGAGGCAGCATCCTCCTGTATCCAGCTACAGCTCGAAAGGTATGGATGGAAGGTTATCAAATTGGAAGGGCAAGCCAGTCACGTACCAGAACAACCTGCCCGGCATCCGGGGTTTCGATGGATCGTGGACGAGAATCTGGTTTCCTGATGGCCCTCCGAATTACTACAAAGATACCGAGCTCCCGGACGAGTTGTACGACGACAAGTCAAGGTTGCAGTGGCAGGCGTTCACACAGACGGGTAAATTTGAAGGAGGTCTGATGCCTGAGCTGCCGCCCAAGAGAGAGTTTTGTCTGTGGGACTTGTGAGTAATGCAGAGTAAAGGAGAAATTGTGGGAGGACCCTATTCGGTCTTTCATTGTATAAAGGAATCGGCATTGCGTGGCGTTGTATCAGTAGGACGAACTTGAAAATGGGGGCTGGGCGGAATTGCAGTTATTGGGTATCTTCTACAACGGTGCAATCAACGGCTAATAGCGAGGGCCAACACGGAACAGAATACCTTTGCCAGCCACCTCTTTCACACTGCGCGTGCTACCGGTCGACATATCACGTCAAGGATAAGGAAGCGATGGGTGCCATAGCATTCAAAAAACGAGTTTAAATGGGGGTCATTAGTTGATTCGGGTGGTATCTAGACCTCCTAACTCGTCCCGCCGCAGCCGCTGGGCCCAGAAACCTTTCGGCCTCATTCCCGCCCATGGCGCAGCTTTCCCAAGCCAATGGCCATACCGCAATCCTTACTACAACAGTTCCGTCGGAGTCCGATCGCACTCGCTTAAGCAGCGATGGTGACCTCGACCTCGACACCAGCCTCGATGTTGATGATGATCTGCTTGACGATCTCGGTAGGGGCGTTGAGGCTGAGATAAGCGGTTAGCGCCCCGCGCGCGCTTCCACCGGCAGGCGTTCAAGGAAGAGATTTGACTTACTCGATGAGACGCTTGTGGATGCGCATCTCGTAGCAGTCCCAAGTCTTGGAACCCTCACCGCAAGGGGTCTTGCGGGTGGTGATCTTGAGGGTCTTGGTGGGCAGGCGGACGGGGCCGGAGACGCGGAGGTCCTTGGACTTGGCGCGCTCGATGAGCTCGGCGGAGACCTTCTCGAGGGACTGGACCTTGCGGGAAGAGAGGGTGATGCGGATCTTGTGAGTCTTGGGCGCCTCGCCGAAGTCCTTCTCCTTGTTGTAAGACATCTTTGCGGTGATGGGTGGGTGGTTGGTTCCAATTGGTCTTTGGGGCGATTGAAAGATTGAGGGAGAGTTTTTTTCTTTTTTTCCTTCACGACTCGAACGGCTGGGTTGCGGCAAAGTGATGAAGGCTGGGCTATCGAAGAGCTTCGAGTTTCTCGCAAGTGCAGATTTCCGCGATCGCGAACTTTTCCGTGGGGTTGACAAGTAGGGCTTTACCGAAAGCAGCGCTAAGCCAGGAAAGGCTTAGCTCGATAGCTGTACGTACCTAACGTCAGCTGTCAGAGACCCCACTTCCGCATCGAGCTCCGCCAACCTGGAAAGCCTAGCTTACCTTAAGGTAGGCAAGCCGAGTGCGTTCGGGTGGGTCTCGCAGTTCGCAGCGCCAATGAATCATCCGGCGAACGACGTCTTGAAATCGGAGCCAGATGCGCAATAAAACCAACCTCCAACAGCTCTTTCGCGAGGGAGAGCGCTCACTCTTCTCTGTACGGTAATTCCCTGTATTAGGATTACCTGAGAGTCGGTCATCGAAAATGGCGGCAATCCCTCCCATTGCTCCGTTCCCCTCGGCTGCGTGGCGAGCACGTCTCACCCCGCAGGACTGGGACGCTCTTATCGAAGCCTGGTTGACGCTCTCACAAGCCTATCTCTCTCTGTCCGACTCTCAGCTGTCAAAAGCGGCAGCAAAGGACGAGTCATTGCCGATTTTTATATCGACTTTCGTCAACGAAGTAGCGGAAGCTGGACCATCGGAAACAATTGGCACATCTTACCGGGCGAGGGCGCTGTTGACGACGACATTCACCCTCTCATCTCGCCTCCTAAACACCCCTTCAGCAGCGCCACCGGTCCATCTCACGGCACCGCCGTTTCTCTGCGGATTCTGCAAACTCTTCCGCAAGAATGCCCCGGCGACATTATCGAGGACTTGGAAAGTGCAATCGGCTGCTCTCGAGCTATTCCTCGCAGGGCTGAAAAAGTCTCTCACACAGTCATTGGAGGCGGGCTTCAAGGCGGACCTCAAATCACTTGAAAGCAGGCTGGCCAAGCTGAACCACTTGCTGCACGCATCCCCCGACGCGGCAGCTTTCTTTCTCGCAGGCTCTGACTTCCTCGACGGTCTCGTGACAGGGTTCAAGATCACCAATCCGCCACTGCGAAAGGTGCTCATCGCGACGACGTATGTATGCCTCATAGGCTTGACGCAAGGCGAGGCGCCTCGGTTCGGGATGCTGGCCGACGTACTCTTCTCCTTGAAATCTGCCGCGGAAACGCACAAGGCCGGGCCGCTGAATGTCAACGACTCTCTCGTCGCAGAATTGGTCACCGTCACACCCGTACTCAAACAACTTCTCAGGCGGGCAGAGGAAAAGGGTGCGGCATCTACGGCTTTGAAGACTAGGATATCGGCTCTTGAGGGATTCAAGAAGCCCGGAGGCGGCTTTATGAAGCCGAAGAGACTCATCAAGAGAAAAACCGATAAGGGCAAGGGCGTCATGGATAGTGGCGATGTGCAGGCTGAGCTGCATATCCACCGACAAAGCCAGATCGCCCTCATCCAAGACCTCTTCCCTGAGTTGGGCTCTGGATTCATTTCCAAGTTGTTTGATGAGTATGATGATAACACAGAAGTCGTCACGGCACACTTGCTTGAGGATTCGCTGCCACCGCATCTTGCGGGGCTGAATCGTAGCGAACAACTGTACGGGCGTGGTCTGTCCACAACGTTATTTCTGCTAACGATACAACAGATCAACCAAGATCGAAGGACGATTCAGCCATGACATTGCACCCAGACCAACGCCACCACAATTGCCACAACGACGTAACGTATTTGACGATGATGAACTAGACAGACTAGAATTAGATGTTTCGAAACTCCATTTCGGAAAGAAGGCACCCGAGAAGACAGCAGATGATGTTTTGAAGGATAAATCTACGGCGCCTAACAAAGCAGCGATTTTGTCTGCGCTGGCGGCCTTTGATTCGGATGACGACGAGCGCGACGATACTTACGATGCAGACGATGTCGGCGGAACCGTCGATAACGCCGCCAACGAGGAGGCAGATGGGCAGCAGGATGCCAGTGAGGAGACATTGTACAAGGCTTTCCAATCTGATCCGAGCATATTCGACCGACAGGCGGCGACGAGGAGAGGGCAAGCGAGAGGAAAGCTCAGGGAGGAAACGGGCATGACGGATGAGGCGATTGAAGGATGGGCAGTCATGCTTGCAAGGAACCCAGCACAGAAGAGGAGGCTCGAGGCAAAGTACAGTGGTGCTGCAGCATTTACCGGTGCCCAAAACGAGCTTCTATCGACAGCGTGGAGAGCTAGTCCTGCTGGCTCTGGTGCTGAGGAGTCCGAGCCGGATGGCGGTAGTTCGTCATCGAGAGGCGGTAGAGGAGGGCGCGGCCGAGGAGGTCGCGGGCGCGGCCGAGGTGGAAGGGGTGGAAATGTGGCGGGCCCCACCGGAGAGAAGGACACAGAAGCGGCGCGGAGAAGAAAGGAGGCTAACAAGGGCTCCAGAGCGAACCACAACCGCCGAGATCAGAGGGCCAGAAAGATGGCGAGAGGAGGGCTGCCGGGCTGAGACGCCGCGGCGCAACAAAAGTACAGCTAATGTAATCGTTGCCTCTTGGCACCTTGGCTTGAACTGCGCATCATCGGTGCCGCCTTCTGCTTCTTTCTAGTTGTCGCCGTGATGCCCTCGTCATCGCACAGGTCCTCTGCACTCAGGGTCGGAGCATATGGGCTTTTGACGTCGACAATCCCTGGTGTCCCGGGCTGAGGCGTGAAGCCGAAGTTATGGACTGCCGTTGGGGACAAAATACTGTTTATACTGTTGAAAGATGAGCCGACTTCTTCGACGCCGGTGTTCCGTGACCAGAATGGTTGGTCTTTTGGGGTCGCAAGCTCCGATGTCCCCCCTAACGAAGTCAGGTCCCCATGGTCGCTTTCGTTTCGGCCTATCATGGAGCGGAGCGATTCGCGTGAACTACGTCTGCTGTCCAGATAGGTTCGTAGATCGTAGCACTGCCGGCAGCCGGGGTAGACGGGATAGCAATCCGACTCGTCTCGGTATTGCGGCAGCTGTGGCCGTCCTTGCTGATCACACCTCTCCTGGATATCGTCGAACAGGTCACTAATAGGTGTAAAATATGTCAGCCGTGGGCCCGGGCCGAAGTACTTGTTTCGCCCCCAGAGTTGTCCGACGAGCGCGTTCGTCTCTGCGTCCACGATAGCGGCGCCGCTATCTCCTTCCACGCCGATTCCGCCTCGGATCCAGGCGTCCTCGTCGTCAAACCCAAACGGCTCCTCGATGAACCACTCCCGAGTTGCTTTGCCCGTACCATTCTCGGTAGCACTGACATAAGCTGGGATCTCGCATACTTGTCCGCGTTGCTGACCTGACGTACGGCCCGTCGATACGACCAGCGCACCAGGTACCACGGCAGAAGTCTCTTTGATGGGTATCTCTTTCAACAACGGCATTGTCTCGAATGGGAAGCGACGCAAGAGGTTCGCTTGACGAGTTTTGGCTGCGATGAGGATCCAGTCGGTCACAAGCAGTGGGGGTTCCTTATCACAGTCTTCCCAGTAAGGTTCATGGGAGATCCTCGTTGTCTTGAGATCGATGCCCGAGGTTGCAGTGAGATTTCCGAGCGCGAAGTCTGCCGATTCATCCAATGTATCGTGTCTTTCTTCAATGCATCTGGACCGGTCGCTCGGCGAAGGATGCTGCACCGGGACTTCGGCAAGGTGTTGGTATGCATCAACGAACGGATGGAAATTCGCCAGCCAATAACTCCCACCGCCTACCACTAAGCACGGCCCAAGGGTCGAGGTCGTCTCTTTGAAGTCGTCCGTACCCGCGAGGCCAATGCTGTCTCCCATACATGGATCCTTGAAGTAGTATGGATTCCTGGCATCGCAGACTTCGTCAGGCATGTCCTTGCCGAGGCCACGAGCCCAGACCAAACGGTCCACAGAGCCAGTGGAGAAGGAGAACGAGATAGCAGGACGGTAGCTTTCTGGCAGCAAATCCCTGACATGTGCTGCGATAATCAAGCGCCTTGCTCGTGATGGGTTGCTCTTGGTCATGATACAAACTCGACGCGAGCCTGCAGCTTTGCCGCGGGTGACGCTGACGACGTGTTCCGGGCCGCACCATTTCGGGATGAATTCGACCAGAAAGGGAAGGACACCGTGTTCCCAGATTACGGGGAAGCTTGCAGACTCTATGAGACGCAAGCATCTCGCTTTGGGGAGATCGCTAGGACTCTCGGCTTGACGGGGAGTCTGGCCTACGAACATTAGAGAGAGGCCAGGAGTTGGCACTACGCGCTTGAGTGCTTACCATTTTGTCGCCTGTACTTCTTCTCAACGACTGCCCGCAACTGTTCTCGGCATTTCTTCTTTGAGACTGCGACGGACAGGATCCGCTTAATTGCTCTCTCCTCCATGGCGTTTTTGCATGGGAAAGCCGATGAAGACGTATTTTCTGATGGGTTGATCGGGGAAGCCATGGGCTTCGGAACCGACTCAATCGGCTTGATACTGCCCTCATTACAGTCAGGATGGGCACACCTGAGATGGGACTCCAGTATTCTTTTGCCCTGAAACGAGCTCTCGGTGCAACCTGGCACTGGGCAGATGAGGAGGTGCTCGAGCTTGACGTGCCAGGCCAATCCGGCTTTGGAAGAGAAACCCGATTGCTCGCACCCAGCCCAGTTACACATATAGGTATGAACCGCCTTAAAGTGAGTCTTTAGGTCGATTTCCCGGTCAAATGCCTCATCACATTGCGGACCAAGGCAAATAAAGCGGCTTTGAGCACGCTCAGTGGTCCGCTGCGTCGGAGAAGAGCCTCGTGAACAGGTTGCTGAGCTGGGGACTGGCCACTGATACGGCACGTCTGTCTGCGTGGGAGGAGTTCTGGAGCACGCTGAGGATGTTTGAGAGATTGTGGAAGATGAGGAGTACGTGAAGCTGCTCACAATGCTCGGTGCCGATGGAGGTGCCTGGGCAGCGGTATAAGGAAAGGCGCCAAGTGCTGATCCGCTGTCGGCGGCCAGAGCTTTGCCAAACCCATCGGCTTCATAACCGACGCCCTGGAATTTGGACCACGCATGTTCCTCATGAATAGTCGGTCCACGGTACAGTTGTGCGTCGAGTAGCAAGTCGCCTTCAGGCGGCCAGCAAGGCACTAATGAAGGGATGGGGTCCAGTACCGAATCAGCGGCAGCTGTGACAGGGAGAGTTCCTGGATGGGCGCGTTTCTGAACTTTGAATCGCCTTTCATTTTCATCGCATGATGTTTCTCGGCGCCGTGATTGGGACATGGTGATGCGCGAGCAGGAGGATGGGGTCGGATATGTTGTAAGTCAGGCTCGTGAGGGAAACCACAATAGTATTTTTTAGTGAATAGGGCGTGCCAGTGCTTGAATTCGCGCAACCAAGTGCGATATGTTCAACTCAGAACACCAGAGTATTGTGGTGTCGCCGGGGAGAGGAGATGTTGAGGTGGTGGGGGATGATCACAGGAGCTAACCGGCGGCAGCAGGCGTTGCGGCACAGCTTGGTAGCTTGGTTGCCTGTTCAATGTACACTGTGTGAAATTCGCAATCTTGACACGGTACAGCCACCACCCAGCTGTGTCGACTGAACAGTGCGAGTTTTCTCAGACACAGTACAAGTGTGTTTCCCATGATCCTTCCCAACTGATGCCCACGATTGGGGCGAACCAACGGCAATATGGTTCGCTTTAGAACTTCCTCGGCAAATTGCTCCTACCCAGCTGCTCTCCGTAGTTAAGGCACAAGCCCAGGGTGCCAGGTACGTGTGGTCAGTACGTAAAATATCAGAAGCGTCAGGCCCTAGATTGCAAGTGCCCATCTTCTCTGCATTGCAAGTTGTTTAACCGGGCATTTCCCTAGCCATTTCGAAGTTAGGAAGGGGGAAGAAGTAGACATTGCAAAGCTATTTCTTTCTCGTGACTACCTACCTTAATGCGAGTCAAAAGAAACTCCATTATAATAGGAGGTCCTCGATCAGGACTAGGATCGGACTATTAGGTATCTCGATATCACAAACTAGTGCAGTGCAGAGTAATAGAGTTAGTATTATTAGGGGTAGCTAAGGTTAAATATTCTTCTCTAGCCCTCTAGTCTACTAGGTAAGGGCTAGAGGGCTTATCTAGTAGTTACCTAGTACCTCCCTATATCTCCTAACTCCTATAGACTTCTTTATTTAGCTTACTAAGCCCTTTTCCCTATAATATTATCCTAGCTTATAATATAATCCCCCCCCCTCTAAACTAATCTACCTTTAGACTAATTTACTTAGTAGTTACTTAGAGGGTACTTAATACCTCCTTATAAGACTTTATAACTTTTAGTTTTTATAAGTCTAGAATTTAATATCCCTTATTTTAATTATATAACTCTTCCTTAAATAGCTAAGTAGCTTAGAAGAGTAGTTAACTAGTAATAGGGTATTTATTCTCTACCCTAGATATTCTTATAGCTTTTATACCTAGGTATTAAGCAATTTTATAGCTTAGAGGAGTAATAAGCTAGTAATAAGGCTAATCCCCCTACTCTAATTACTCTTATAGCTTTATCTAATAGGTCTAGGACTACTTAGCAGTTATCTAGATAGTTATAGCTAAGCCCCCTTATAAGGGTTACTCCTTCTTTTATAGGGTTATATTAAAACGTATTATTATTTAAGCTTATTTTTATTACTTTAAATTCGCCCTCTAAATTATTATATTTTCTACTTATTATTATATTTTTAGCCCTTTTATAGGTCTAATAAGGGTATTCTCCCTCTAGGGATAAAGAGGGCTTTTATTATAATATAGGGGGCTATTAGTTATTATCTAGTAACTACTTAATACCTCCTTATATATAATAAAGTTAAATAAAGTTAAATAATATAATAATTTAGAGATTATCCTCTTTTTAGCTATATAAAAAGCTAGTTTTAATATTAAGTTAAAAGTATATAAATACTATTTAAAATTCCGCTTTATTAAAATCTCTCTTTCTTATTTCTTTAGATTTATAATATTATTATTATTACTAATAACTTATTATTAGCCTCCTACTCCCTTATTAATAACTTTATTTTAATTACTATATAACGAATTTATTATTATATTATCCTCTACTACTAACGCTACTAATATTATTAGTAAACCTCCCCTCCTTACTATAGGTATACTCTAGGGGTGCCCTTACTACTAGTACCTCTTAGCTATAGCGAAGTAGGAGCCCCCTAAAGAGGATCTCCCTAATATTAAGCTCCTTATAAGCTTAATTTTCTACTTTAAGAATAATAATAAGCTCTTAGTTCTTATTTAGTATTTATTTAGTATTTATTTAATATTTTACTAGTTTTAGGTTTTAAATTTATTATTAATTTATTCGTTTCTTAGATACCTCTATTAAATATAAGCGTTATATTAAAATAGGTAATAGTAAGGCTTATATTATTATATATTTTACTTAGTATTTTCTATTTTTTATTTATTAACTTACTATAAGCTACTTATAATATAATAAGCGCTACTACTAAAATTAAATACCTTATAAATAAGGCGAGTTCTATACTTAACCTTTAGGTATAATATATTAAGAATAAGGTAAGTCCCTAGTACCTCCCTAGTACTTTACTACTAATATCTAATTATACTTAAGAGGAGATCCTCGCTACCTAGCTTATAATTAAGAAAGCCCTCTAAGTTAAGAAGAATAAGACTATTATAATACTTAAGAAGTATAAGGCTAAGGAGGCTAAGATCTCTATAGAGATAGAGAACTACTAAGTAGTTACCTTAGAGGATATAGCTAAGTACTAATAGCACCTTGCTAAGGAAGCTAAGAAATAGACTAAGTTATTATATAAGTAGAACGAGGAGCTCTATTATTATTACTTAGAGATAGAGTAGCTAGCTAGTAAGTAGCTAGATATATAAAATATATAAGCTAAGTATATTAAAGAGGTAAATAAATCTTTTAATAAAGTAATAAGTTAACTTAATCTCTACTAGTATCTTATTAGTACTCCTCTAGTTAGTATTTCTAACTTAAAGTAGTATTACGAGGTCCTAATTACTCTATTTATTACCCTATCTACTTATTTAGGAGATAATAATATTAAAGGGGATATAACTAGTCTTAGTAAGGAGGGCGCTAGCGCCTAATAAATATAAAATTTTTAGGAGTACCCCTAGTAAGCTATTAATAACCTCTAGGTAGTATAGTATTACCTTTAGGTATTTTTCTAGTCTCTTCTTACCTTATTAGAAGCCTTTAAGCTAGTAAATTAAGATACCTAGCTAGCGTGCCCTATTTCTACTTAACTACTAGTTACTTATTAAGTTATTTATTGAATTATATAGTAATTATAATACTTTTACTTATAATTAGGCTTTATAATTACTTTATAAGTCTATTAATATATTATATTATAGCTCCTATAAATTATCTAGTTTGCTATAGCCCTTCTATTTAATAAGGTACTAATAGTTATATCTAGAGCCCCTATAGGTAATAATAGTCTATTATATAAACGTTATTATTATTATTAATTAGGATATCTCGTAATAAAATAGCTAAGCTAAAAAAGGGTTCTAATTATATAGGCGCGAATACTTCAAGCTATAGCTTACTTACCTTAATAACTACTCTCTTTATAAGCCTTTACGATTAGTTTCTTCTACTACTTAGTATTATTAATAACTTATTATAGTATTAGCTTTTAATTCGTTAGTCTAGTAAAAAGTAGGCGGTTATAAATATAATAATCTAATGCTCTAATCTTAAAGTTATAATACCTTACTAGTTAAATTCCTAGAGGGCGTCTCTATATTATTAAATAGTAAGTAATTTATTAAGAGCGTACTAAATAGGTCTGCGAATTATTAAGAAGTACGTCTAGGATATTTATTATATTACTAATAACCTCTATATTTCCTATTAGGACCTCCTCTATATATTACTTATTACTATAGTATTAAGCTTAATTAAAGAAGGAACTAGCTTCTATATCTATA